>JAWQRP010004317.1:0-12045 GCA_033557875.1 Quadriops clusia | reverse complement strand
AGAAGATAGGAAACTACAAAGAATTGTTTGACGTGAAAGTCCTAAAGAGAAGCTTAAAATTTACGAATTGAATACAGTTACTTTCGGCCTCACTGCATCTGCATTTTTAGCAATCAGAAGTTTAATGGAAGTTGCGGTCTTAGAGGAAACCGAATTTCCGATAGAATCGCAAATCATCAGAAGAGATTTTTAAGTTGGCGACCTTCTTACAGGAAGCAAAACAAGAGAAGAAGCTGAAAACATAAAAATTAACATATCAAGAATGTTAAAGGAATCAGGATTTATATTACAAAAGTGGAAAGATAACTATAAAACAAAAAGTCTTAATGAGCCTAAAAAATTAGCAATGCAAGGCAAGATTCTGGGAATGCTATGGCAAAATTCAAATGACATATTTTCATTTAGAGTAACAGAACCAAAATTAAAGGACGTTACAAAGAGGTCTATCTTATCAACTACTGCGCAGTTATATGATCCAATGGGTCTTATAGCCACAATCACACTAACCGCAAAGTGAATTATTCAAGAATTATGGCAGTTAAAACTTACGTGGGACGAAAGCATCCCAAGTGCACTACATGAAACGTGGGAAACTTTCAGGGATCAACTGAAAATCATCGAAGAAATAAACATAACAAGGTTTGCTCTTGTAGGAGACACGGTCGAAATCGAATTACATGGCTTTTCGGATGCATCACAGCATGCGTATGGTGCGAGTGTCTATTTAAAATCAAAGAATAAGAAAGATAAATGGATATCTCATCTGTTAACCAATAAGTCAAGAGTAGCTCCTTTGAAGACAATATCGTTTCCTAGACTTGAGCTGATGGCGGCATTGCTCCTAGCTCAAATGGTAAGCAAGCTGAAAGAAAATTTAAATTTAACATTCACAAACACTTATTTATGGACAGATTCGCAAATTGTCCTGTGCTGGATAAAAGGTTGTTCAAATAAATGGAAAATAAACCATCCAAATGTAAAAGAAGGAGATTTGGTCTTAATTATGGACGACGGTGTCCCTCCTACTAGATGGAAGCTGGGACGCGTTCACAAGGTCATCAAGGGCAAGGACAACATAGTTCGCGTACTCGAATTAACAATCGACAACGGAATCATAAAACGATCATGCAGAAAAATTTGCCCACTACCATTGTTTTAAAGACTTTATTTTCATTTGAAAAATAGTTATTTATGTTTTACATAAATTTCAAGAGGGGGAGTATGTTTATGTTCATCATCCTTTAATATGTAGCAGACAGAAAAAAAGAGAATCGTAGTTAATATATAAAAAGTAAGATTTTGAAGTTGACTTGAAAAAAGAAAGACTTGAAAAATAAATACATCTTATATGAGAATTTAAGATTTCATTCAAAAAAAAGTTACGATTCAAAACAGGTAATTTACCAAAATGTGTCGTCAGATCGCAAAACTATAGTTATAGGTGCAGACGCCTGACATAAGGCAGACGCAAGAAATATATTCCTAGTTCTTTTAGAATTCCGCTGGAATGAAAGAACGCAGATGTGTCACGATTCCTCGCCGCTTTGGTAATTTATTCAGAAAGTTTTTCGCATCGTCAAGTGGAAAGTCTAAATCGACAAAACTTGAATATACGCCACATATGTACGGCACGCTTGAGTCCTACAACATATTAATGTTCGAATGCCTAGGGCAACAAATGGTTTGGTAAAATTGCACTTCGTTATAACACTCTAAAAAATGAGTTCTCTGTGATGCGGCACGGATGATTTAATGCAACTAAAAATTTCAAACATATGCTGGCAGAATCTATTATACTGTTCAAATATCTATGTAGCGTTCACAGTTTTGAATTTTGTAAAAATGGAATATTGTTGTGCGAATTAAAAGGACTCGATGATAGAAATGAAGAAGTAGGTACATATAAATAAAATCGACTAACTAGAAGTTTAAATAAACATTTAAGTTTCTCAACCAAATGTTTCAGCTATATAAGTATTTTTAATCTAGAAGTTAAACCGAGAACTTTCCAACGAAATCTAAATAAAAACATTCGTAACAGTTTCGTTTTGAAGTTATTACACTAAAATAAAGCGCAGGAACTGTTTATTCCTTTATATTCTCCTCGCAGTGAAATGTAGAAATTCTTATAATGAACATTCTTCAGATTCTCACCGAAGGGACAAACTTCTGGAGTTTTGCAATTCAATCGCAACTATTTTTAGAACAATTTTGCACACATAGCAGCATGATACGTAACATCACTTTTATTAAATTTTTCACTGGAGATGCATTATACTTGCCTTTAGTTCTACACATTATCCTCTGTTTATGAGTATGAGATTATAAGGAAAGGAATTTGTCGTCAATTCCTTGAATTGGCCTTAATTTTGGAACGCCACCGTGGCAAATTCAATTAAGCGCACAGCAAATATAACAAACCGGGTTTCTCTAAAACTGCTCGCGCAAATAGCGTTTCCTGTAATTTCATATGTACTTTACGTTCGTAAATTTTGCTGAGTCTAATTCAACTAGCTAACTTTTCTTGGGTTAACAAAATCGAACTTTTCGGATGGAATTGTCAAGATTAACGTACCTAACTATTTAAAGTTTGTGTTTACTGATATAATAAATAACAACGTTTGGATTAGCACGTATTTACAAAAGAAACATGTTTGTTGTTCAATGCAATGACAGAAAGTATGCCATTCATTTTAGTATAAAAAATTATAAAATCTATTCGAAACGAATAAAACTTTTCAAATCACGTTAACGTCATCTAGAAAAATTCAGTGACATTTTTCCTCGACGTATTATTTAAAACGTTCAAACTTCGCAATATTGTAATCTCTCTCAGGCTTACATGACGAGGAAGGATTTGCAAATCCCGCAGGAGTATTTTATTTCATTAGTTAGAAAAGAGAGAACTTTCGCTTTACCAAGCGCATTTAATTCGATATGATTAAAGGTACTGTTTTGTGCAATTGATGCGCAGGTTTGTAACCTCGTAGTGAATCGTTGAGACAATTAAGGATTTTAACGTAAAACAAAGAGATTAATGGTCACTAACGAGTACAAAACGTGAAGTGAAATCCATAAAGGCAATTAAGGAGTAGCAAAATATTAATTACTTGTTTATACATATTAAGAACGTACTTCCATGAATTATGGGTCTATTTTGTAGTTTAACGGCGATGAAACTGAATTATTATGGTCATTAAAAGTTAATAATATTATCTGGCGAAGGTCGTTTTACAGGGCTAAGGAGTTTGTCCTTTTTTGCCGTGATGTATTAACTCTATGTTTACTTCACATAATACTACGGCGACCCTATTTATTCTTGCGATCCTTAGAGATTCGAAGGTGCTTAGAACGCATCTAGGAGATACATAGAAAGTGCTTTTGTATTATGTATAGACTGTTGCAAATGAAATGAGACTTTTTCAACATTGCAGATATATTATTACGAAGAATCAACTATCGATAGTGAGATGGGTGCATTAACGCACAGAATCTGTAATAGATTTGCAATTAGCTCATGTAAAAATTCGTTGTACGAATCAGAACATTTTCAAACTTGCGTAGATAAAAAAAGCCTCATTTATTTGCAACAGTCATGCATACATACTTATGTGAAGTATCGATGTTGTTAATGGGTATTAATGACAATTGTAAAACATCTAAGATTATTCGCTTTTTAGTAGAAAACTTTGGAGCAAATGATGGGTCAAATATTGGAAGCAATTCTAGAAAATCTAATATTAGCAGGAAAGGATTCAACGTGAGCAGACTCGATATTGAGATGTAAGGCAAATTGTTTTCTTTTCAACAGTCTTCCAATTCAATTCATGTGCTCAAAACCGTCAAATTTAATAAGGACTGTGATTTTCCGGCAATAGCGCAATAAAATTGATAAGAGATTCGAAAGGGATTGTGTATACTCGCTTATAATTTTGGGGTATTTTTGAATGGCGACATTGATAGACCAATCACTAACAGAAGCTTCTAGGTAGGCATAGCAGATTAGATCATTTTTAATTTATAAGAGTCTCGTTAAATTTTATACCCAATTATCGTCAAAAAGCCATTGGTCCGTAGACCACCCCAACTATTGTGCCGCACCACCAACTATTTAATTGGATTGTTTGATAGCAAGTGACGCAAAGGGGTGAACGGGCAATTTAAATTTGGGCTGCGCTAATCTAATATCCTTCCAGTTTTCAAACAAAACGCTATGTGTCTCTTTATTACGCTGATCCTTCGCAAAGTAAAAGTCAGTCAGACGGGAGAATTCAACTTTTACCTGTATTTGCGAAACGACTTTCGAAAGGCTTTGATAATTCCTTTCTCTTTATAGTAGGGTTTAACTGCGCTGAAATTAATTTCCAAAAACATCTCTCTGTTCATCTGACGGTATAATTGAGCAAGCGCAAGTTTCCATTGTGTAGTTACATCTGGTTTTAAATGTCTAACGATGCACAACGTCTTTTAGTTACATCATTATGTAAACGAGGTAAAAAGAACTTTGTTAAAATTTGCAGCGCTGATGAGACCAGAATCTAAAACTACTTTGGTCTAAATTACAATAAAAAAATTAGTAACATTAATATTGAGAATATGTAGTATGGGTATACATTTTTGCTAAATTTTGCTGGTCGTAAATTTGCATTCATTCAATTACAAGAGAGGCCCTTTGGGTTCAGGTGATTTTAAACTTTGTTTAACTGTTTGTACAGTGTACTGGCAAGATTTAAAATTCCTCAAGCATCAGATTCTCAGTGGACACGTACATCCCGCGAAAGGCCAGTCTGCCAAGAAAGACATGGAGGAATTGCGCACTTCCACATTTTGTTGACAACAACGTGTTTCTGTAATTTTTTTACAACAGTTTAGCGAATTATTCCAAACATCAACGAGGATAGTGCATTTGAATGCTATCGACAGTAACCCTTGCACAGAAATTTCAAGCTTGTAACAAGCGTCACGAACATGGCACTTACAACACAGGATTGGCCACGTTTCCGTGTCATGCATTAGTGAGATTGGTCTTTATATATTTTCCTCTTTCCGCAGGGCCGCGATAAACCCTGACGGCTCTGTAAATTTCAAAGCTGTTTGTTTTATACACCGTATAATATTGCAATTTATCCCTCATAAAGAGCTTTATGCGTACTTTGTTTCTTTAATTGAGTTGGTTTTATTTGTTTTTAAGGCACTGGTCCATTTCGCTCTTCGCCGATGCGAGTTTTACATTGAACTTTATTCTTTCAATTTAGTATTAATAACTTTTTCAGGAAACAATCTTATGTTTACTACTCCACCAACATGTTTATTCTGTGCAGAAATTGCTTGCAGGACACTTTATATGCTTTCTTAATTGAATTGTAAAAAGTGACCTCAACAATAACATAATTTCTGAAAACAGATTTATTGCAATATTATGTGATAAAATATTTACACACGTTTAACGAATGTCTCTACGTTAAATCTGTGGGAACATAAAAACAATACAAAATTGATAAAAAGCTGTGTCGTTTGAAGACCCTATTGCGGTTGTAGCTTTGTAATAAAATATTGTTTCTACTCGGTAAAGCTGCACGAAATTTTTATATGAAAATTGAAACATAATATCACCAATGTTATTTATCGCGTAAAAGACAAAGGCAGTCCTTTATGAAATACGTGTTCACTCTAGTGTTGAATCTACACCTGAAAGAAAACCGCAAAATATACGCAAAAGCACGCCACGTCTTCCCTCCGATCGAGGTTATTGGACTCTCTCAAACTATAAATATTAATTGAATTTTGCTGTAAAGGAAAATCGAACAACTCTTTAATACTGCAATGCGAACTCCAGTTACAGATAAATAGAAAATAATAAGAAGAAGAAAGACGTGTAACGATTTAATTGAATAAATTCTGCGCAAGAATTTGAAACCATGAAATTAAACAGAATTTTCTGATAGTAGTTATGCGGAGGAGAGTAATATATTTATTGTCTTTCGTCCACGTCAGAAAGTAATGGGTGCGTGTCCCTTTAACTGGGCGTTCGTCACACCACATGCCTTAGGTAATGGTCTTTTTAGCCTCTAGAGTAAACCGTCGTTGTTTGTCTATAAAATTCATTCCTTCCCAGAGGGTAAAAAGGCAGTCGGATGTGGGATTGTACAGTTACTCAACTATTGATTTATTTTGCTAGAGGAACTTTCGCAGCAAAGTTCTTTATAAGGATAGGAACTTGGAATAATGTGCAATATAGGAACTTGAAATAATACTTATAAGAACGTACAATATATCTACCACAGAAATATATTTTAATGTTTTCACTCTAATTTAACGTAGCATTACATTTATTAGTACGAAGTTAAATTTACGGTTTGCGATTAATTTCAACAAAATGCAACTACAAACTACACCCCATTTATTTAATACTTTTGTTTAGAAGTTGAAAGTTTTCATCTTGGGTGATTTATGAACTGGAGACAGGTAAATGACAAAACTCATACGTCTGACTAAACTAGAGCCGCTGTTTGATAAAAGGTACAAAACAGCGAATAGTGCAGAAACGTATTTATCTTCGCAACTTATTTGGAGGCATGGAAAAACAAAAGTCGAGAATGAGGGAAAGTTGTACAATAGATGTGTTCTCAGTGTACAATTTCACCCAGAAACTTCGGCAGTCTTGTTTTTGCTCGAGCGTAACATATTAAGGCGCAACCCTGCTGATATCACATGTTGGAATTTTTTGTTCGTTAAACCTCAATGACGATGCGGTTTTCCTTTGGGCAACTTTTGCCTTCTCTACGGTGCTATGTTATTACCAGCAAAATACCTAATTGTTAATTATAGAAAAACGTGCCGTGTTTTTTGGTGTTTACTGCTAACAAGAATCCTCCAGCTAACATTTTACAGAACATAATACTGGTGTTAGATAAACACTCTTGTTTATTTGATTCAACAAAACTGATGCAACTTTTTTTATTACATATTTTTTTTTAGGTTACACCTGCGGAAATTATTAATTTGCCTGTGATATTGTGAATAATTAATGAAGCGGTACACGATTGATTCATTTAGTATTCCTGTAATTCATTTTCCATATTAGCTAAGTGCATGCTCTGAAATGAGGTTTTCAATGATAATTAAATTGAAATGAATTCCCATACGGAGGCGCTTGCTGAAAGATGAAAGCATAAAACTACTGATCCAAATTTCACCGTACCTAAACGTGGTATCCTGAAATCTAAAGGTTCTGCGAGAAATTAAGCAATGGGAGTTCATTACGCAGGTAATTTTACATCCGGAGCTTAATAAGTAATTTATACTTACTGGTGTGTGTACGGATGAGAAGGTCTTAGTTGTGATTTAATTTCAAATTGAATTATGGTGCTACTAGAATAGATTGCTTTACGGTTGAATTACTTACGACGAATTGTGTAGTGTGAGAAACCTACATGATGTTCCTGAAGAAATAAGAGATATGCATCAAACAATATATTACGATTTTAAAACTTGACGTTTAATGTTTAAGTAACGAAGCTTTACCCCTTAACACAAAATTGTTGCCTTGTTAAGTTACACAAAAGCTCGGGAAATATCTCGGAATATATATTTTATCATTTTAGTACTTACATCAGGAACATTTACTGGATTTTTTCAGACCACGCAGCACACGGATGAAGTAAACCGGGAAATTCTTTTGTGAACTGTATAGATTTTCTGCGGCTTGGCCAGCAGAAGATAACGTATTTTGTCTCCCTTCAGACCCTCGAAGTTGTATACGTGTGTGTTTTCAAACAATGAAACAATATATCGGTAAAATACATCTAAATGAAAACTGACGTTTATTATACCGGTGCAGAATTGAAAGATTCTGACGTTAACATGTGAAAACCGGAACGTTTTTTTCTGCGAGTCATGCAAGAGGATAAATCGAATAAATCAACAATATGTAGATTACATGACTATATGGCGGTAAAAGAAACGAAGATAAAATCAAACTAAATGAGGCTTACACACGAAACTAAATCTTTTTGATAGAAATTGATAGAGCTATATTTAAATCAAAGGAAAGAAAGGTCGATTATCCCGGTTCCATTGCTGCCCGAAACGATTCTAAATGATACTAGTTATTAGCTTAATTTATTCGATGACCAACGACATCTAAATATTTGGAATAGAAAATTAGGTTTCGATTTTCTGGATCAAGTTGAAAGAAACGTAACAATTCATGTGTAAACGCGTAATTTCGAGTGCAGTAATCAAAGAAAAAAAAATTAGAAAAATAATATAGAGTAGGTACAAACATGTACTTGAAGAAAATAGAAACGTATCTTGAGAAAACGTTTATTTCGAGCGCACTGTGTTGACATTCGAGAAATAATTTAGTGACTCATTAATTTTCTTTGAACGTAAGGGATTCGGAGCAATTAATCGGTTGCCAATTAACTAGAAAATTGCCCATTCTAAATTCCAACAATAACGTGCAGATTCAATCTCCTACATTCTAACTCTACCGTTTTGTCAAGAATTCCAGAAATTATCTGCAAATGAAGGAGGAAAGTGTTAAACGTACGATGGCGCAGAGAAAGAGAAAGAGACGGAAATGGTCTTAGCGGGCTTCTTCGGCGTAATTAACCCTTCATCCTTTGATCTATCCAGGGTCAGCAAGAAACCGGTGGTAAATTATCAGCCACTCTTAATAACAATGTAATAAGAGGGTTTGCGTGTAAATGCTTCTTCTATTATAATACGTTTTTGCCAGCGTTCATATAATTTGCGTCAAATCTGATTTATTATATGTGTAAGCTTAATAGTGTTAGTATATGGGCTTTCGGTGTTTCAACAAAAAGCGTCATTATAACGGGGTAGCGCAGAGGGGAAATTGTTAAATTATATCTAGTCGTATATTAAGTAGATTTCCATAACTGATTTCAAATGAAGTGGCAATTGTGCAGAAATTTTATCACGTTTTTTTTATTAAACATTTAACTATACACCGGGAAAAATTTTCTAGCTTGTGGAAAACATAGTTATCAATATTGTTTTTTCGATTATATTTCAAAGTTGAATTAATTTAATAATATAATAATTTTACAAATTAAGTTTCAAAAACGATAAATGCAGTGTGAGTTATAGCAATATACCTTCTCGCACTGTAGCCTTTTAAATTATAAAGTCATTTCTTCGAAATGAATCATTTAACCTTGCGCCTCCGCCAATTGTGCACCTGTACCGCTGTGCTTATAAATGAAATGAAATCGAAAAACTAACTGAATTCATTATTAGGTTTACGAAAGTTGAAAGTGCCGCCCAATAAGCCTTTAAAACGTAGCGATGCGTCCAAAATATTTCCATAAAAGGGAAATAATATTTTATGAAGCAGTAAGTTCCGATTTAAGGATTTTCCAGATTCATTTCCTCGCACAATGAAGCCCTACGCAAATTTTCAAATAGAAAAAGTTCGGGTGATTTTACCATATATAGATCCGCAGCCGTTTGCCGGCGACCGTTTTATTCGTGAGTTTTAAATCGCCTCCATCGCGAAAGCACGATTGGATAAGCGATGACATGAACTGCTTTTAGAGATTTCAGGAAATCCGATAGCGCATTATTTCCTATTGGAATAGAATTGATAATACCAGCTAGAGTTTACTTCTGATGCTATTAATTGGGAGTTGTAGTTTAAACAATGTTGACCTAATTTAATTCATTAAATTTGGAACGTATACGTTCTATACTACTATAGGTAGGTATATTTTTGTTAACTATATAGTAATTCCATTATTTGAATGAATTTTAGAATTCGCAAGTTATTTCACGTTCTCGTATAGCATTAAAATCAGGAAATATTATGTAATTGTATTTAAACTCATGCAGCTCAGTTAATTATATCGAGATGTTAAAAGTTTTGACCCTCCTGTAACATAGGGCCGGAAATTGAAAACTTCTGAATAAATATGTAAAATGATGTTTAGTTTTAAACGTGCATAACGCGGCATGAAAATTAAATATCTGTTAAAATACCTACATTCAGAGTTGCACATAATTTTCAGAGTTTCGCAATTACCGCCTGTTAAGCTGCTTTGCAGGCAAACGTAGTCTTCCTCCCATTAAAAGTTTCTCCTAGGAAATGGTCGCAGTGAAAAATACCAGCAGCAAAACCCGGGATGTATTGTGTAAAATACGCAAATATTCGTGACAGGCATCACGTTAATCCACTCTGCGAAGGGTGTAATCATTAAGCATAGCTACGATGGGATTGCAATAATGCTGGTGGAAAATTTATTAACTAATTCGTTTTTAACGCATCCACGTTGTCGCTATAATGGCTACACCTAGTTTTAGAGATGTAAATTTTTAAACGAAGTTGCCTACAATGTTAAAAACCTTTGAAAAACAACGGGATTTGTTCATTTATTTGGATTACAACGTGCTTCTAGGCTAATAGAATACAATACTTTTTTTTGTATAAGTGGAATATAAGGTTAACACTCGCGTAGTTCGTGCTGTAATGTAATAGGTTTAAATTGGATATTAGGGAATATTAAATTCAGAAAGTTAAAAGTTTCTGCGTTGTACGGGAGTATAAAAGAGCAAATTGGTATGCGTAGACATGAAGTAAGATACTTTAACACCCCATTTAAAAGCACAGTTGAGTTGATTTGGCGACGGCCCATAAATTTGGGAGCTACAAACATAAACAGGCTGACGCACGATTGTTCAAATAAACAATAAATAAAATTGCCTAGAAAAATTTTCCAATTTAGAAAAAGTATTGGTAATCTACCAATGTTTAAGCTGGAAAAAGGATTTAAAGATACAAGCGAATAAATAAGTTAGATGAAAATTATCTAAAAGAGGGGATTAGGAAGACTTTTCGTAATACTTTAGATTGCCATTAAGCTGTCGAAGGCTTGGAACAAAATGCAGCTCCCTGATTTTAAGAAGATTAATAGTAAATTAAGATTTAACGCCGACCTGGTTCTACTACAACTATACATACAATATTTCTAAAAGATAATCGCCCCGGAACGAAGTAGTCTGTTTAAGAAACTTAGTCTGGAGTTTATCCGTTAAAATTAATTTATTAACACGGTTATAAACTTAAAATTTATTCTTGGCAAGCAAGAATGCAAGTTTGAATATTGGACGCTAATTTAAACATATTGGTTATTAAGAAGATAACATTTAGTCTGAATGATGTTATAAAAGGAGCAGAGCACAGATGCGCATGTCACATAAATGGATTAAGCATTTAGTTTTTTAAATCAATATTTTCCCGACAATTTATATGACATATAATTAATCAAAAGGCTTGGCCCCTTTTGACGTCGGCGAGGGAAAATTTTATACATTACCGTTTCGTAATATATCCTAAAAGCGGAGCGCAAAATCGAAAGAATTGAAAGCATTTTTGGCGGGTGATCTTGCAGTCATACTTGAAAATTCAACGCCGATTCCAAAGTCTACGTGCCGCGTATATCCGACGTTATATTTTGCAAGAAAATTTATTTTAAAATCACATCTAGAAAGGCATTTCCGCACGCAGAAATACACGAAACTGCAATAAAAGTGTATGGCTATACATTTACTTTTAGAGACGATTGAATTTATCGATTTCGCTTTACAAAGGTTTAAATTAGTAAATAGTGTAATTTATAAGATATTTGACCTGTATTCAGAACATCTGACTCTGGACTCCAAATATATATACAGAAAATTTACAATTGTAAACGTCTCTATTTGTACCACATTTTATAAATATATTTTGATGTTAGGTTTTGATTTATATACCTAGATGTTCTATCATTTGTCATCCTTTCAGTTTGTCTTAAAATCTTGTAATCATCACAATTATTGTAAACTAGTTAATGCCCGTGAAAAATCACGGGCAGCCATGTACACATATATTTATTACCATGTACACGTATACTTACTTCCATGTGCACATATACATCTGACCATGTACACGTGTACATATTACCATATACACATACATTTTATCCTACATATATATTTAATCTTATGATTTCGACATATACATATTATCATGTTCACTAAAAA
>JAWQRP010004316.1:0-12047 GCA_033557875.1 Quadriops clusia | reverse complement strand
CAACGATATGGGCCTCCAATTAATAACTAGACTTTCACGCCAAATAAAACGACCAATTAAAGGAACAATAATAAGTTCCCCCAAATTCCGGTTCCGTTACAATATATATATATATATATATATTGCGGCGGACCGATTTTGAGGCCTAATAATTATGATCTTCGATAATGTGCAATATCTTTAGTGACAACTGTACCTACATGTGCAATGGCAGTAGCCTGTGGAATGTGGCAGCTTCCGTCAGTGGACGAAATTCCAAGAACAGAGGCCCAAGTGCAAGCGAGCGAGGACAAGTTGAGACCTGCCGGATGACGCAACAAGGTACACCTCCACCGCCGAAGCGAGACCATAAAAGGCACCTGCGCCCTCGCTGAAGGGATAGTCCATGTCCAGCAATCGATGACGATGGTAGAGAGAGTTGACAAAGACTTGGTGTTGAAACTGTGCGCGAGCTAAGGCTTCTGTCCAGCACTAGACGAGTAATTAACTGTATACTAAAAGCGTTTTGAAGTGATTGTGCTAGTCTCGTGCAGGGGTATTATCGAGGGCGATCGAATAGCGGAGGAAACCATTACTAAATAAGCGAGAGGAACTGCAAAGACCTTAGGCTCGTCCGGTGCTCATCAGAGCTCTACGCTATTTGGTTCTGGGGGCTCTCAGTCGAGATTCCTTGATTGCGCCTCTTGCAGGTTCTGTAAGCTCTCCCTCGTGGAAGTGCTCCTGTAGTAGTTAGGGGCGTCGAACGATCTTTCCGCAGACTATCAGTCAGTCTGGTTACCACACACTGTGGTATAGGTAGCTGGAAGTCACGAAGGGAGCGGCGACGTGTCTCTGACGAAAGTCGGTGGCGCTGGTACGTCCTTTTCTGCAGACTCTCAGGCGGCCTGGTTACCACGTACAGTGGTAATGGCAGCTGGAGGTCACGAAGAGGGCGGCGATGAGCCTTCGAAACGAAGCATTCGCCAAGGGGACAATAATAAGTTCTCCAAAAACCGGTTCCGTTACAATATCTACAGTAATAATTTACACGAACAAAATATTCGCTATTGCCGCTTGCATAATCAATCTAACCGTCTAACCAAACAAGTATTAAACTGAACGTTATCGAAGCAGAACGAGTATTTAGCAGTGCAGATGCGGACCTAAATGAATATCAAATACAAACAGTAGGCAAGCATAACGTGCGATCTAAGATTTTCATGGTCAATGTGAACGAGAATAAAGCAAACTCATGAAATGGACGTCAAATTGCGGATGAAAAAGTGCTGAGTTTTGAGCAGAGTATGTGTTTGGTAATATTAAGTGATATTGATTGATTTAAATATTGTATCATTTCTTTCTTTTATTATGACATCAACAGGTCAATAAACAATAAAAATGTAATGGAAACACAAGGAAGTACGAGACCATAAAGTCATCTGACTTCCTAAAGATGCGAATACCCGATTTTGCGAGTATCCTTTATATTTTTCGTTATCTTCATTAACTTCTAACTTAAGAATAAATTCGTTCTTTAATACGCAAAAGAATCCCATTTTTAGACTTTAAAACTGCTTCGGTCAATAAAATTGGTTTGTAATTTGGAGCTTCCAACAATTCGAAGTACCTAAGGACTTTCGAAATGGTTGATTTCATCTCCAACATCGCAAACTTTTGACCAATGCAATTCCTAACTCCTGCACTAAATGGAAAATAACTGAAAGGCTTCCTTCCAGCTTTATTCTCGGAATTGAATCTTTCTGGATCGAATTTATCCGGATTTGGGAAATATTTTGGATTCCTGTGGATACAGAAGGCTGGTATGTTCATTTCTAGCCCTTTGGGGTACATGTGCCCTTCTGTAAAAAAGTTTTAGTTATAACAAAGTTTTAGTTGTAAAAAAATATAGTCAATCAAAATAGAGTCAGTTGTAACCAAATGAACGAATAAAACTATTATGAAGGTAATACCAAAAAGAATATCCTCAGATAGTTTTCGTCCAAACATTGGAACGGAAGGATACAACCTCAAAATCTCTTGAATAGTTTGCTCTAAATACTTCATATCTTGTAGATCTCTGTAAGTTGCAACCTTAGTTTTGTCATCTCCAAGAATGTGACGAATTTCCTCAAACACCTTTTCTTGGATATCTGGATGTTTAGATAACAAATACAACCCGAAAGACATAGCTGAAGCTGTTGTATCGTGGCCCTCAAACATAAAAGTGTCCACTTCTTCTCGTATGTCTTCGTTGGTTAACCTCTGACCATCTACTGTGTTAGCCTGGAGCAACATGTCCAAAAAGGCTGATTTGGTCTTACTTCCTAAAGGTTTGTCACTTTCCACATTTTTCGTGTTTTCCTCATTTTGTGAAATATTTTGACAATGCTTTAGTAGCTCATCTCTTCGCTTTAATATGACTCCATCAGTGAGTTCATGGAGTACCTTCAAGGCAGCCTTTTCCTTGCAATAGTCCTTGGAGAAACGATAGATGAAATCGTATTGCTTGAAAGGATGTATACTCTTTGCCATCATTATTCTGCTCATTTCTTTGACACTCCGTACATATTCGGAATTTTTGTCTTTTTGGGCTTTGATTTTGATCCCCATGGCTGATTCGCAAATTACATCTAAGGCACAAAGAGTCACGTACGAGTAAATGTCGAAGGTTCCCATTCCAGCCTCCGTTTTAAGTTTATCCACCATGATGTCAGAGGCTGAATGGAAGACCTCGAGGAAGTTTTCTAAAATTTGGAAGTGGAAAGTTGGTGTGATGAGTTTTCTCCGTTTTTGCCATTTCTCCCCCGTGCTGGTTAAAAGACCAAGACCGAGCCATCTCTGTAAGTATACGTATTCCGCAGTCTTGTCGATGATCTTTATGGAATTGAAGATCATCTCCAAGAAGTTGTAGTCGAAGACCGCCAAGACAGTGCGATCTGGCCCAATATGGACTCTAACGACCGAGCTGTTGAACTGGTCTTGGTATTTCATAAGAGCTGTTAGAGTTTCTGAAAAAAAAATCATTTATCACAGTCCATGTAGTCTGCTTGCAGTGAAAATTTAGTTTTCAATGTACTTAGTGATATTAGATTAGAATGTAATTGAATTTTAAAGAGGTTGACTTACGATCGGTTCCCTGGAAGTCTAAGACATTCCCCAAGATTGGTAAAGGCTTTGGTCCTGGCAAATGACTTAAATACGACTCAAACCTTTTATGTTTAATCCACCAAGATAAGACTAAAGAACACAATGCCAAAGAAAGTGCGCCTGCTATTAACGATATCATGTTTCAGACTGACTTATCTCTTAAGTTTTATGGTTCATTAATCTTGATTTTAGATTATGGGAATACAAATAAGGTTCATATCTGCGAAAACAACAAATTGCAATTAATAACAGAGAGAATAAGAGAGTATGCAACCAAACGTACACATACAAACTATAAATTTTGAAGAATTAAATGTTTGTTTATTAAATGAGTATATCTATTTAATAAATAGCAAATTTGGTTTAGTAAATCTCTTCATCTTTTGCTTTGAATATAATCATCGGGCTTTCTATTCTGAGGGGTTGTACATACGTTTGGCAACTTTTGACCGGTTTGGTGCCTTATATTTAAAGTTAGGAAAAAACCTCTTGATTAGTAGATTACTATAGAACTATTTAAACACAAATTAGTTTAAAATATCAAAAAAGGATCATGGTTTTTTGTGAGTAAAAAAGATGTCCCTTCAAGAATTAGTAGGTGTTTGATACCAATCTATAATGTCGGAGTTTTTTACTGTTCTGAACTGATAATTAAATGAAAAGAGATAAATAATACAAGGCGCCAATGGTAATATGTAAAAATAAAAGGAAAGGTGATGGTAAAAAAGCTACTGTTAATTAAATAACAACTAATGGCTCAATAAATTCTTTCTTTGACTCGCAGTCGGATTCCATTCTTGGATTTCAAAATGGCTTCAGATACCAAAATTGGTTCGTAATTTGGGGCCTCCAATAATTGGTAGTACCTGAGGACCTTCGAAATGGTTGACTTCATCTCCAACATCGCAAACTTTTGGCCAATGCAATTCCTGGCTCCTGCGCTAAATGGAATATAAGAGAAAGCTTTCCTTCCTGCTTTATTCTCAGAATTGAATCTTTCTGGGTCAAATTTTTCCGGCTCTGGGAAATAATTTGGGTTTCTGTGGATGCAGAAGGCTGGAATCAATAGTTCTAAACCTTTTGGGTAGACGTGTCCTTCTATAAAACGTATAAATACAAATAAATTCATATCAATAAAATTTACTCAATTGAACCTATAAAATCTTACCATATAACAACTTCTCGGATAAAGTACGGCCATATATTGGAACGGAAGGATAGAGCCTTAAAGTTTCATATATAACCTGTTCTAAATATTTTAAATTTTGCAGATCTCTATACGTGGGGGCTTTAGTTTTATCATCTCCAAGAATATCGCGAATTTCCTCAAAAACTTTTTCTTGTACATCTGGATGTTTAGATAACAAATACAACCCGAAAGACATAGCTGAGGCTGTTGTGTCGTGACCCTCGAACATAAAAGTATCCACTTCTTCTCTGATGTCTTCGTTGGTTAACATCTGGCCATCAGTGGTGGTAGCCTGAAGCAACATGTCCAAAAAAGCTAACCTTGTCTTGCTTCCTAAAGGCTTCTCATTTTCTACCAATTCAGTGTTCTTTTCTAGTTGTGCTGTGTTTTGAGTATTCTGGAGTAGTTCATCCCTTCTTCTTCTTATAACATTATCTGTTGTATCGTGAAGTATCCTGATCGCTTCCTTTTCTTTCCAATAATCGCTGGTAAATCGGTGGATTATTGCGAATTGTTTAAACGGATGTATTGATCTCTCCATAATGATTCTGGTCACTTCCTTGACACTCCGCACATATTCAGAATTTTTATTTTCTTGGGCGTGCACTTTGATCCCCATGGCAGATTCACAAATGATATCCAAAGCACAAAGGGTCACGTAGGAATAAATATCGAAGGTCTCCTTGTCGGATAGTACTCTCAACTGGTCCACCAAGATGTTGGATGCTAAATGGAAGACCTCCACGAAGTTCTCCAAAATTTGAAAGTGGAAGGAAGGTGTGATGAGTTTTCTCCTTTTTTGCCATTTTTCCCCAGTGCTAGTCAAAAGGCCAAGACCGAGCCACTTTTGAAAGTTGACGTAGTCGTTAGTCTTGTCGAGGATCTGCATAGAATTGAACACCATCTCCAAGAAGTTATAGTCGTAGGACACTATGAAGCTGCGGTCTGGCCCAATTTGGACCCTTATAAGCGAACTGCGGAAGTTATCTTGGTATTTGGTGAGGGTTAGAAGAATCTCTGAAGTTTTTAAATTTTTTTCGAAAGCAGTTTATATCAATAAGTAGTAATCAATTTTATTTATATTTCATTTATAATAATTATACAAATAATCAACATTAAATACGGGTAGGTGTACTAAGCGATCACTGTCAGAACTGATTAATTTTCATTGTGAATTTTTAATGGCAAAACAAATTTTATTGAAAAAAAAAACAGTTGCACAATACTTACGGTCTGTTCCTTTGAAGTCTAAGGCATTACCAAGAATTGGGAACGTTTTTGGACCGGGAAGATGCTTTAAATGTGCATCGAACCTGTACACTTTGATCCACCATATTATTAATGCAGAAGTTACTCCAATTGCTAACGTTGCTGCCATTAGCGAAATCATGTTGAACACTGGCAACACTAATTTATCAATTTAAATCGACCTATGAAAAAAGTGTATCATCTATTATATTTATAAATATTATAATCTCTGTGCTGTAGATTATAAGCTTAGAGTGTGTTTATACTCGTATATAAAAGTGATCAGAATAACGAAACATGTCAGACTCGAAGGTCGCAGATGTATAGAGAGTTGCTGTTACTGTCGCTGTTGTTGCTGCGATGATTGTTGTTTACAAAATTGATAAATCTCCTCTTGCATAATTAGCCATAGTTAGACAGTTGATTACCTTAAATTATACGTATGCCGTTAAGGCTAGAGGTCGCCAGGTGTTCAATTCTGCATTTATTCTTTTAATAATTCATGTAATGTCCACCAGAATGATACACAGAATTAAATATACACTAGGCGAGATGAACTCTGATTCTGTAATAGTTCACTAGTGGAGGAGTTACTTTTTGTGCATATAAACAATTAATTCTAAACCTCCATAAAAATGACAAGACGTAAAAAGATAAATAGATTATATTTGTTGTAAACGCATTAAATTCAATGAAATAAGAAAGTAAAAACAAAACAATGATCAATAATTAATTATTAAACAGGTTGTTTACATCCGTCAGTTGACGGTTTAATGAGCGCAAGGTTTCCAAATAACTTTAAAAAAAACTCAGAATACATCAGCAATATACGAGGAAAGTGACGATATAAATAAAATATTCAATTGAACCTCTCGGTAACGTTTTTTTAATTCGTTATAACATGGTTACTGCAGTGTTGCTAATATTGCTATTATTGGGAGTTTATTTAATCAAATGGTATCCTAAGTACAAGTTGACACGGAATGATTTGATGGAGTTGCCAGGCCCGAAACCTCATTTCCTCATTGGTAATGCTCTGGATTTTAGAAAAAGAGAAGGTATTAAACTTTCTAACCTTCAAATTGTTTTGACCTATGTTTTACTTATTCATCTATCTTTTCTCTTCTCGCTTTTATTAGAAACTGTATCAAAACTCATGGAGTATCAAAAAGAAATCGGAGGAATTTGTAGGCTACTTTTAGGTCCGAAAATTATTTAAAGGTGACATTTACCGCTTTAGCAAAGATTGGTTTGGAATGAGTGTCCTTACGCTGCCTGCTGAGAAATGGAATGGTAGGAGGAAATTTTTAATCAAGCCTTTAATTACAAGTTTTTGGAAGCCTCGATCAAAGTTCTCCCAAAAAACGGCATTTCTGGTCAAACTTAATTTTGAACCAAACATGGAAAATGTTGATATTTTGCATCAAATGACCTTGTGTACTCTGCACATCATTTGCGAGACAGCGATGGGAACCAAAATGAACGCCCAACTTAATCCTGATTCGGAATACATAAAGAGTAACATATATACGACTCACTTAATATTCAAGCGAATGATTTCTGTGGCTCTTCAGTTCAATTTCCTCTTCCACTTTCATCCTTGGTACCAACGTCAGAAGAGAGCTTTGGAAGTGGGCATGGTTTTACAAATTCTGTTATAAAGGATACCAAATACGAAAACTACATATTTTTGAAAGGCTCGGCTTTCTTATTTTCAGCTTGATGCACTCGCCACAATACTTCCCGGATCCGGAAAAGTTTGACCCGGAAAGGATTTCTCCGGAAAATGCGGCAAAAACCTCTCAGTTTACTTTTTTTGCCATTTTCTGGGGGACCGAAGAATTGTATTGGCCAAAAATTTGCTATTTTGCAGTTAAAAACGATTTTGTGTTCGATTCTGAGAAATTATGAGATAGTACCTGCTGTACCAAGGAATGTTCTCAATTTATGCATCGATGTAGTTTTAAGTTTATCTGCTGGGATAAGAGTTGGTTTAAGAAAGAGAGATTAACTTTGTGTTAAAGAATAAAATGTAATATTTTCAGACGTCTTTGGACTGAAATTCATTTTCTTAATTGAGAATGGGTAAGAATTTGAAGAATAAAGAAGGTAGTAATTAAGATTTGGTCATTCATCCTTGGTTCCTCTCATTTACGAACTGGTAGATTCCTGCTTATACAGGATGGCCCACCAAATATGTTCACCTTAAATTACGTTATTTTTAACAAAGTTATAGTAATAAAAATTTTAATATTTTTCTCAGCGCATGGCTTTTGTCATTTCAGTTCTACAAGTCATTCTGCATAACACGGTATAAACATTGTTGCAAATAATTGGCGCATGCACGGAATACAATGTATTATTACGACCCTTTTTACCAAGTTAGTTTTCAAGGTGTTTTTATTGCAAATTATAAACCCCTGGATAATTCTGCGTACAATCAAGTCCATAGAGACTTACAACGAATATCGAAGGTCTCAGAGTGACCAACGATTATCGTTGTAAAAAGTTTTATCTGTGTACATGACGGATAGTGCTGGGTTGGAAGCGGAGTTTAAAATAGCAGGACCTCCACGCAGAGTTGATGAATATTAGCAGGACATTCTCGCAGAGTTGATGAATAATAATCTACCGAGGGATCTATGTTTGCAGATGAGTACAATTTGGGTATAGTCGACGTTAAGATTAAACAGTGGTTTTACTGTTGTTCAGATATAGTAGATGTTAAGACATTCGGAACTACAATTTCTAAATGTTTTGTAATTTTACCTGCGTCGCTGGTTAGTGCTTGAGATTACGCAACTCAACATCGGTGTTACCACAGATAACCAGATAGCTCATCTAATGCTTTTCATTAGAAATGTGAAGGGTTGCCTAAGTTGCAAGAAAATTCAAAGAATACAAGGAGAAGAAGAAAAAACAACCAATTATGCCTGTAAGAAATGTAATGCTTTTATCACTCTCCACAACTTATTATAACTCCCGAAGGTCTATGAAATCTTGCATCATGTTATGCCGTGCTAGTCTCAAAAGTTAAAACCTGCTAAAACTAAATACGATACCGTTTTTAAGAAATAAAATGTTTAAATTTGACGTTTATTGCCTGTTAAAAAAGATGCCAGAACATACCCAAAAAGATGCCATTTCAGTCTCAAAACCGCAACGTTTTTCCCTATCTGATGAGCTATCTGGTTATCTGTGGTGTTACGTGGGGCCTCATGTCACGTCGGTTTAGTGTCATATAACTTTTATTATATTAGCTGACTGCGGGTAGAAGGTAATTGTTTTAGTCTAGTTCCGAAGTTTCGTTTTGTAACCAAGTTATCAGTTATACAGTTTTTTTGTGACTTAACGAATTTATAATTTTAATTTATTAAATTCCAGAATAGTTAAGTGTTTGTTTAAGTTATTTTATCCGGCCTTCCTGTTTATTCACCAGATACTGCGTCTCACCATCTCTAAGTTCAATTCATACCACTATAATAGTATCTAGGTTTAAAAGTAAATAGTGCTGAACGGACCTCTAGAAGCACAACGAACAGGGCCATAAGTCTCTTAAAAGAGACTTTAAAGAAATGTGGGTTTAATAGTTACAATAAAACATAATCCGCCCTGCCCACTTTTAAAGAATACAGTTTATTTTGTAACTTGTTTATGAAATTTAAAAATGCATTAAATGTTTCGATAGCTCTTACTAAAAACAGTTTTAACATAGCTTATCAAATAAGAATCAGTTTTGGGATAAATTAACCGAACTTGCACAAAACACATAAATACTAATGTAATAAATATGTAAGAATATGTACACTGAACGAGGTAAATATTTACATTTGACTTTATGAAATAACGGTAAATATGAAACAATTACTATACACTAATTAATTATTAAAAAGTTTGTTTTCATCCATTAATTGACATATGTAGGTTCAGAAACTGGTTTAATATTTAATTACGAGAGCTCTCAAGGTTGCCTTATTTAAAAAACACAAAATGCACCAGTAATATCCGAGAAAAATGTCGATATAAATAAAATATTCACTCGAAGTTCTCAATATCGTTTTCTACAATTTGCTAAAACATGGTCACTGTAATATTGATAGCATTGCTCTTATTGGGAGTTTATTTAACCAAATGGTACCCTAGTTACAAGTTGAAATGGAAATATCTGATGGAAATTCCAGGGCCGAAACCTCATTTCCTTATTGGAAATGCTCTGGATTTTAGAAAAAGAACAGGTATTAAATTTCTTGGCCTACAATTTTTTACATTTCATTATATTTGGCCTCTCTTTACTGCTTTTTTTTAGAAATTGTATCAAAACTCATAGAGTATCGAAAACAATTCGGAGGGATTTGTAGGATACTTATGGGACCGAAAATTATTTATATGGTGTCAGATGCAAAACTCACAGAGTACCTCCTAACGAACAACAAGTTTTTGAACAAAGGTGACTTCTACCGCTTTACAAAGGATTGGTTTGGAATGAGTGTCCTTACGCTGCCCGCTGAGGAATGGAAACACAGGAGAAAATTCTTAAACCAAGCCTTTCACTTTAAGTTTTTGGAAGCCTCTATCGGTGTCTTTCATAGAAATACCACGGTATTCCTAGACAAACTTAGGAAAGAACCAAGCATAAAAAATGTTAATATTTTGCACCACATGACCTTATGTTCCCTGGACATCATTTGCGAGACAGCGATGGGAGCCAAAATGGACGCTCAACTCAATCCTGATTCGGACTACGTAAAGAGTAACACATTTATGACAAAGTTAATATTCAAGCGAATGTTTTCTGTAGTTCTTCAGTTCGATTTCCTCTTCCGCTTTCATCCTTGGTATCAACGGCAGAAGAAAGCTTTGGAAGTGTTACATAGTTTTACGAGTTCTGTTATAAAGGAACGGAAGGCCGAATTATTACTAAAACGTACAGAATCGCCCAAACTCGACATTGGAACCAAAACGAATAAACTAGCTTTTTTGGACCATATTCTTGAAGCTTCCTTGGATGGCGAGGTATTATCTGATGAGGATATAAGGTACGAAGTTGCCATTTTCATGTTGGCAGGTCATGACACATCAGCTCATGCTGCAAGTTTTACCTTGCATGCTATAGCAGACCATCCAGAAGTCCAAGAACACCTCTTGGAGGAATTAAATGGAGTTTTTCATGGTGACAAAGAAAGACCACCAACTTATGTGGAACTCCAAGAGTTAAAATATTTGGAAATGGTGGTCAAAGAGTCTTTACGAATGTACCCTCCAGGGCCAATGATTTCTAGAGTTGTTCCCGAAGATACCAATTATGAAAATTACACATTTTTGAAAGGGGCAGCTTTCCTATTTTCCCTATACAGTTTGATGCACTCGCCAGAATACTTCCCAGATCCGGAAAAGTTTGATCCGGAAAGGTTTTCGCCGGAAAATGCAGAAAAAATCTCGCAGTTTACCTTTTTGCCATTTTCTGGGGGGCCGAGGAATTGCATTGGCCAGAAATTCGCTATGTTGCAGTTGAAAACGATTTTGTGTTTGATTCTGAGAAATTATGAAATAGTACCTGCTGTACCGAGGAATGTTCTTAATATATGCATCGATATGGTTTTAACATCATCTACTGGTATAAGAGTGGGTTTGAGAAAGAGAGATTAACTTTGTGTTTAAGAATAAAATGTAATATTTTCAGAAGTCTCTGGAACGAAATCCTTTTTCTTAACTGAGAATGGATATGAATTTTAAAAATAAAGAAGGTAATAATTAATATTTGGCCATTCATCCTTGGTTCCTCTCATTTACGAACTGTCAGATTTCGGCTTATACAGGATGACCCACCTAAGATGTTCACCTTGAATTACATTGTTAATAGAAAAGTGATAGCAATAATAATTAATTAATAAAAACCCTAGTGAAATTTTTGCGCAGGCGCACATGAATTCATTAAGATGATGATGATGAAGGGCAATTTGTCTTTTCATATTTCAGGTCTGCAAGTCTTTCTGCATATAATAATGTCCATATTGCTGCATAGAATTTAATTTAAAATCTAATTTATGCACTTGATCAATTTATAGGGCTTTTAAAACGTACACCCAATTCTCTACTATAATAGTTTCTAGGTTATAAAGTAAATAACGCTGAAAGGACCAATAGGAGCAGAACGAAGGCCATAAATCTCTAACAAAACACTCTAAAGAAATGTAGGCTTAGTGGCAACAATCAACAAACATAATTACCGTCGTAACGTACGTACGTACGTATGTACGTCCGACCGTCCGTCGGTAATTTTCCCATTTTAAGGAATATGATTTCTATGGTGAGTGTGTATCGATGGTTGCGCGACTATGAAAAACACGCATTTTAAAGAACATCAATGAATTTTGTAAGGGAGAATTTAACTACTTGCATCAACAAATTAAAAAGCAACGAAATAAATTATTGTTTTGCTCTAATCGTTTATTTTAGCGAATAATTTGTTTCGTACCAAAGGGTC
>JAWQRP010004315.1:0-12049 GCA_033557875.1 Quadriops clusia | reverse complement strand
AATAATTTATTTCGTTGCTTTTTCATTTTTTGATGCAAGTAGTTAAATTCTCCTTTACAAAACTCATTGATATTCTTTAAAATGCGATTTTTTCATAGTGGCGCAACCATCGATACACACTCACCATTGAAATCATATTCCTTAAAATGGGAAAATTACCGACGGACGGACGTACGTACGTACGTTACAACAGTAATTATGTTTGTTGATTAAAATTTAAGAAAATGAAGTATGCTTCGCCTTAATGAGATAATAATAATTGAAAACTTAAATAAATATTCTTGATAATGATCGTAAACATAAATTTTGTATAGCTTATAACTTTATCAAATCTTTCTGTATTGTAATTTAAACAAAGCATAACTCCAAATAAAAAAAGTACATATCTCTGCGGCAGGAAGTCAAAAGATTATAAGTCTCTTTTTGCAACTTTTCAGGAGAAGCAAAAAACAATTTTTTTTTAAATTTCAGACAAAACTTGACAAAAGAGCGGTTGATATCCAATTAATTTTAATGGAGAAATGGCACTATGTAATTGATGAGAAGCCGAAATAAAAGAAACAGTTTCTCAATTTCCACTTTTAACATTTTAGAATGTTTTTTTATACATTCAGATTAACGCCAACGCGCTCATTCCGAAATTTACATGCATGCAATCAAAGATTAACAGCTTACTTACAAGCACACTAACCGGTACTGTTCGACCTTATAATTTATCGCTATAATTTCAATTTACATGGAAGAAAAATTAGTGGCTCGCATTAACATAAATCTCCCATTTTTTAGGCAAAGTTGAAAAAATAACTGGCTAACAGGTTCAAGTCCAAGGAATTCTACCAGTACCATAAGCTAATAAGCTAATGGATTAAAGCTGGAGTAACATTTAAAAGACGGCAGATCTTATGTAACACCTTTGTAGAGTTTTGTGCTAGTTTGATGCGGAAATACCAGTATATATTTAATACCAGTATATATTTAATACCAGTATATATTTAGTACAAGTATATATTTACTACCAGTAGGTATATATTTAGTACCACACTGAAAGAAAAGTGCTTTGAAATCAAATAAATTGCATGTAAATCTTAAAGATTTTATTCTTGATTTGTCACCGAAAGATGGTACTTTAAAAATATATAGAAGGTGAATCATTTTGATCAAATGATCGAGTCAATCATTTGATTAAAATGATTGACCGTCTAGGGATTCCTTACGCGTTGAAACATTTTGATTGAGTATAAAACGTTAGAATCACTATTCCTGTTTTTCGTTTGCTACAAAATTAAACTTTTAACTAATTATTTAATTCCCTTGTTTTAATTTTATAATACCACATGCAATTAATTATTTTGTATCACTCGTGAGAAAATTAAATACATTAATAATACGAAATTATGAACGTTATAAATTTATATCGCTCGTAATTTAGTTTCATAAATATTAAATACGAAGATATGAATTGCTGTGCTGTAAAGTTAAACTACAAAAAATTCGATACTTTATTAAATTATTTATTCTCAACCTGAAAGTAAATACATTTACTAATTGCAATAATTGAACTATGCAACTTCAAAATTTAATGTCTTTAAATGTGAAATTCCCAGGTCAAAATGATAATATATGATGAATTTGAGGAGATAAAAATTCCGTTTACTTTCTTGACGATTTTTATTGTTCACAAGGCGACCGGTTTCATCACTAATTCGTGGCTTCTTCAGGCCTTAAAATAATTACAATGGACAGCCAACATTAAAATTACAGTTTAACTTTAATTTTACTATAAGAATATTTAAGAAGTACAGTAAATGAAGATATATATAGACTTACTTGTAGTCAGAAATTACCTCTTGTCATTTTTGTATTTATTTTATAAAATGGCACCATTATATTTTTGTATTTATTTATTTATTTAGAATGAAAAATTAAAATTTTAACGAACACAAGACGTTAACAATTTGGAACAACAGCTGACACGCGATAAAATGTTTTTTTTGCATATATAAAACACGGAGTTACTGAATTTGTCGAATATTTAAGTATAGAATGTTTTATCTTTTAATGCATGTATGTAAAGTCGGTAACTTTTAGAGGAGATTTCTTTAAATTCAGATACTCTGTGTTTTATATATGCAAAAGAAACATTTTATCGCGTGTCAGCTGTTATTCCGAATTGTTTCCGTCTTGTGTTCGTCCAAATTTTAACAACAAAGGATATTAAAGCACACAATAGAGTAAATTTGAAAATAAATACAAAAATATAATGGGGCCATTTTATAAAATAAATACAAAAATGACAAGAGGTAATTTCTGAATACAAGTAAGTCTATATATATCTTCATTTACTGTACTTCTTAAATATTCTTATAGAAAATTTTTTTAAACTGTAATCCTAATGTAGTCCGTCCATTGTAATTCTTTTAGAGGCCTGAAGAAGCCACGAATTAGTGGCGAAACCGGTCACCTTGTGAACAATAAAAATCGTCAAGAAAGTACAAGGAATTTTTATCTCCTCAAATGAATCATATTAATGTCTTTAGTTATTATTTGCTTAAAAACGAACTAACAAATAGAAGTTTAAATAATAACGTTTATATTGACTTAAATAATAAATTAGACAACATCACTTTGATTTACGTTAACAATAAAATTATTTTACTTATTATTGACCTCTTTAAGATTTTCCATGTTCATCTTCATTCCTGAATATTTCAGGTTATTTTTATAAATTAAATAGAAAAATTGTTTTTATAAAAGACCTGAAATACCCAGCAATGAAAATGAAGATGAAAAATAAAATTATTAAATTAGTTGCTTGTTTCTTATGTACAAGTCCAATTCAACTACATTTCTTTATATTAATGAAAATTTTGTATTGGTTTGCTGACACGTTTCGTTGCAATCTCATTTCCTCAGAGCTTAAAATGAAATTCTGAACAACGCCTAATCATTCTTTCTTTACAGTTATTAAAATAAACTTCAGATAGCAATTACGATTGAGTCAGTTGATGGCGGATAGAGTAAATGTTATATAATAGGAAAAAACCATACAAACAATAATAGAAGGGTTTTCCAAGTTTTGTCTGTTGTTTCCAATATCTGTTAAATGTGGGAGTCTGTTACGTCTACTTGAGTGTTAGTACATTGGTATATGATTAGATAACACATGTGCCGAGTAGTGAACCTTTTCGTTAACTTTCATGTTTTTTACTTTTTCATTACTTTTTTAAAATTTGTGAGAACAATAAATGTGACTCTTTATGCTTTTGCATTTTACAAACTCATGCCAAAAATTGATATTTGCAGTCAAAATGAAAGTTCTTTTAATGCGATTATGGTACTTTAACGATCAATGTAAGACTAACGTAAGGTGGTACAATATATCTACCTAAAGTTTTTGCGACATGAAAATTTTATAATAATTTTTACAACTAAAAATTCATAATTTTTTAAAATAGGGAGTGAGTTTAATATTAAATTCATTTCAATTTTAATAAATCTCAAATTCAAAAATTATGAAAATATCCCTACTGCTATTATGTTCTTCTGTTCACTACTATATACTGCTGCATAAATTTTCAGCGAACATGATAACATGTATATTTTGAAATCATAAGATTAAATGTATATGTAGAGTAAACTTTTATTTTAAATATATTTTCACACATTCTTGTAATGTAAGCTTCGTACATTTATTGTAAAAGTTTTTAATTTTGAAATAAAAGCACTTTACATTAAAATCAAAATCTGTCGCTTTCAATTCGAAAACCATAAACGAAAGTAATGATTAAAAACACATTTTTGATGTCTTTTGATTTTTCATTATTTTAAGATTAAAAGTAAAACTATAATAAAAGTAACATGGTGTCAAGAGTAAATACTTTTGAGTCATTTCTTTCAGTGCAGTATATATTTATACCAGTATATATTTAATGCCAATATATATTTAATGCCAATATATATTTAATGCCAATGCATATTTAATAAAGTACATTTTAATACAACGTATACAGAGATATCGAGTCGAACAATTGCGACCGTATCCCCATAATAAATAGTTTTTGTTTGACCGAAATGTTTCTTGTTTTTCCAATTTAATTTATATTTACCATTTATTTTTGTATCTATTAGCCATTTGCTGTTTTTTAACCTTATCCTGAATATGATGCTAATCATCTTAAGTTCCATTGCAATTTTTGCAGAAATAATTAAGCCTGGTACAACAAGGGATGACAAGTTTTTCTTGCCCAAGAATATAATTCCGACCAAATACACTCTTCACCTCAGTCCGAGGATTAAGGGTTTGGAAGATAGTGATTATGATGGGAAACTCAATATCAGTGCTGAGGTGAAGAAGGACACTAAAGTTATAGTAATGCACGCTAAAGATATTACTATAAAAAACGTTGCTGTCGTAACTCCCGATAACTCAATTAATGTACAGAAACATGAATTGGACAACAAATACGAAAACCTCGTTATAACTTTAAATAAAGAGCTCAAACACCAATGGAACATTGTCATTAATATTGATTTTGGCCGTAGGGTTAGTAAGAAGCGTGATGGTTTTTACATGGTTAGTTTCCCAACTAAAAACAATCAAAGCAGGTATACAATTCGTGAGGAAAACTGTCGAATCATTCTAAATACCAATAAATTACAATATAATATTTTTTTCTAGTTTTGGAGCAATTACACAATTTGAATCAACAGCAGCCAGAAAGGCCTTCCCTTGCTTTGATGAACCCGAGTACAAAGCAAAATTTCAGCTCAGTGTATTAATTGACAAAAAGATGTCTGTTTGTGGCAATGTTCGTTCTTCTGAGTCAAAGTAAGAATAATTAAACATTGAAATTTTCATTTATTTATTGGTATATGTTGCAGAAGCGGAGATAAAACTTTACACAAATTCGACGAAACTCCACCTATATCAACGTACTTGATTGCATGGGGAATGTTTGAACTTCCGGAGAAAATCCTAGATGACGGAGATTTCTATTATAACATGTTTACTACGCAAGAGAATATTCAGCAAAAGTATCATAAATTTGCATTGGCTATTACCAGGAAAACCAAAATATTCTTGGAACAATATTTCCGTGTCTCATTTCCTCTTACAAAGATTACGATTGTGTCGGTTCCTGATGAACAATTCGATTCTGGAGGAATGGAAAATTGGGGATTAATCATGTATAAGTGAGCGTTTTTTTACTATTATTGAACTATTATTAATTAGGTGAAAAAGGAGTAACGAGTCACCACAAATTTTGAAGATCAAATGTTTAAAGGGCTGAATAGACTCAGTAAGTGAAACTAGTTAGTCGTGTTTCATCAATTTATTCACTATGAAAATCTGGATGACTGATCCTCAGAATTCTACTCTTCAAATCTAAAATCAAATTAACTTTCTGTCTAAGCGGATGTGACGATCCAAAATGTATGTACCTACCAGAGGCTGTTTTCTTGTGATACCACTCTTTCTCAACCAAGCCCTGAATTGTCATAAAAAAGAAATAATAGAGAACATATATGGGTACATAACTAATGATTTTTTTATAAGACAATCAAAGACTCACTACAATTTGCAATTTTTATCTTATTGAAAGTATATGCAACATTAATTTAGATGTATTTCAAATAATACTTTACTTTCTCTTTAATAACACTTATTTTTCTTTTAATAATCAGTTTTATGAGCAGATTCATGGCGAACCGATATGGGGGTGTATGTAGCACAATCATAGCTGAGATTGTCTGTCATCAACTAGATAAAATCCTAATTTAAAATAACTAATACGTATTACAAACTTTAAAGAACAAAGACAAACTGAAGGACAAACATTACATCTAAATGATCTTTCCCTTATATCATTATCAAGTTAATCATCTAAATTTAGTTTTGAAATTTTACATACCTTTTGTCATTTTAAATTTAAAGCTGAAGATTGTTTGAATTGTGTAGTAACATAATTATAAAGTTTAAAAAATCTTTCCTTTTCTTCTACCTTTGAAATAGTGCGTACATCAAATTGGCCACGTTTACGCTATAAGTATCACTCTTTTACTTTACTTCGTTTTTATTACAATTTTATAGAACAGCTATTCACATACCCCAATGTCATCTATTGGCAACTGGTTGTGACAAATTATTAAAGATAACTATTTTGTTGATAAGAATCAAGTCAAGTCCGTTCATCCGCAAACTTCAACAAGCCGTTTATAAGAATTTAAAAAAGGGTTCATAACCCAACTCTACCTGTTTATTTAAACACAAACTTTCTGTATTTTGACTTTCTGTATTTTGACTTTCTTTATTTTGACTTTTTGTATTTTGACTTCCTGTATTTTGACTTTCTGTATTTTGACTTTCTTTATTTTGACTTTCTGTATTTTGACTTCCTGTATTTTGACTTTCTGTATTTTGACTTTCTATATAGATCTTTCTTGCCTCAATCAATATTCTTTTCTTTAAATTATTTTCTTCTTCAACCAATTCGATATCTTTCAAACTAAACTTATGGCCTGTCATTTATTTTGTTTTTTATGTTGTTAATTGTTTTTATATTGTGTTTGTCCCCATTATAGAATTTTTGGTTATTTAAGTTTTGTTTGTGTTGAATAATGAAATTTGCACATTGTGTGCGTATGTCCAAATTATATTCCATGTGTAACATAAATCAAGATCTATAGATAAATCAACTAACTGTTTGGCAGAATCATTACGATTGTGAGTTGTATTTATACAGAATTTGTGTCCCATATTCAGAAGCAATTTTTCATCTTTTTCAAAAGTTATATGAGTTAAATTTATGTATCTAGGCTTGAACTTCATACCTGTTATTTTTGTCTTATTTAAGTTTTTTTAATTTAATTTCAATCTTTCAATTTTATGTTTGTGTCTAAATATTATCTTTGTTTTATGAAAATTAGATAATAATGCTATAGTCACGTTAGCAGACAAGAATGCTGGCTTAGTCATTACACCCACGAACCAATATATTGAAAAAACCTTAAAATTTATAAATGAAAACAACTTTGAAACAATAAATAATAATCCCTTATCCCAATATATTAAGAAAATAAAAAAGGCAATCCGGGAAACCAGAGATACTTTTAACTACTCATATGGAAGTGCCGCCCAATCATAAAATGGTACCAATGAATCCACAACCGCCTCATTTAATTTCTCAGATCTAACTTAATAAAAAAGACTTACCTATCAGACCTGTTGTAACCTTTAAATCAACACCTGCTCAATATCTGGCAAAAACATTAGCTAAGTTCATTCCGAAACTCATCAATTATAAACCCAAACACACAATTCTTAACTGATATGAATTGGTACAAATTTTGGGGGATATTGTGCCAAGAGATACACAGACTCTAGTGGCATTTGACGTTAGTAACTTATTTACTAATGTACCGATAAAAGAGTCATTGGATATTCTTAAAGAACATCTAATGAAAAGTTATTTAAATGATACACAAATAGATAGTATCATGAATTTGGTTCATATTACACTAGAACAAAACTTCAGCTCGTTCAATAACAAATATTATAAAATGAAAGAAGGACTACCGATGGGTAGTGCACTGTCTAGCTTTTTAACAGATATCTTTATGGATTCACTTGAAAATCTCATATTAAATGAAAGCTCTTGTTACTCTGAAAATGTTCTATGGAATAGATTCGTCGATGACGTTATATGTGTTTGGGAAGGAGGAAACGACAGATTGGAGGAATTTCTAGTTTATATTAATACATTACATAGTTCAATAAATTTCACAATCCAGATGGAGAAGAATGAACAAATTAATTTTATGGATACTACAATTAGAAGAGATACCCAAAATATTAGATGTAAATAATATATATAAATAATAGATATAAATATCTACAGAAAATAAACATTTACAGACGTTATCATACCAGAAAGTTCCTTCAATTGCCATGAACACAAGATGTCCACTTTCAGATCATTAATTTATAGGTTGAATAACTTACCTTTAGATGATGTTGACTATAGGTCAGAAATAGAAACAATAAAAGTCATAGCAAGATTCAACGGTTATCATATTAAATTGGTTGATAAAATGAATAATAAGTTTTTCAAAAATAGAAAAAGTAATATACAGCTATAAAGATTAAATGACATTGAATTGAATAATAGAAACAAACAATTTTAAAGCGATAGATTACAATTATACAAAACTCAGCAGATTAAAGAAAATATTAAAAGTAAACTGTTTTCGGATAAGCATTAGTACCAATCGTTATTGGAAATACAACCATAAATCATTGGATGATAATATCACAGATTGTAGATGAGGCAATTTTGGGGTTGGATTTTAAGGGGGTAAAATGATGTTAAAATAGATTTTAGGGTGAAAACGCTAACCATCGGTAATGAAGAAATTTTTTTGGAAAATCCTGTTGGTTCTGAATCCAACTTAAGTTTATTAACTTTTCAAAATATTTGGGACGCATATAACCTGCAATTTTGGTAATCAAAGATAAGAGAAGGGAAGATGATAATCCATAATGCGATAGCATTCCGGAAGGATTAAATGGATTATTAGATGAAGCAGCTACTAATCTTAAACTAGAGGAAAGAAACTAACTTCTTCAATTAATTTCCAAATACAGAGATGTATTTTCATTGTCGGAAGAAGATGTTGGAAGAACAAGAACAATGTCCAAGACCCATACCTTTAGTTAAACAAGGGGAGGAGGGAAGAAATCAATGAATTACTGCAAAAGATGGAGATTCAAGGAGTAATTGAACCTTCAACTAGCCCCTGGTCATCACCGGTTGTTTTAGTAAAGAAGAAAGATGGCACAACTCGTTTTTGTGTTGACTACCGTAAATTAAATGATTTGACTAAGAAAGATTGTTATCCTCTGCCGCGAATCGACGATACCTTAGACACTTTCTGAAGCGAATCGGTTCTCTACTTTAGATTTGAGAAGTGGATATTATCAAGTACAAGTCCATCCTAACGACCGTGAAAATACAGCATTTACAACGGGCAATGGATTATAACAATTCAGTGTCATGCCTTTCGGACTTTGTAATGCTCCTGCTACGTTCGAGAGGTTAATGGACCTTGTACTGAAATAGCTTTCTTAGAAAGCGTGTATCTGGACGATATAATTGTAATTGGAAAGAATTTTAATGAACATATGGAAAATTTAGAAGAAGTTTTTCAAAGGCTATACGGTGCCAATCTTCGAGTGAGTCCAAAGAAATGTCATCTTTTCACGTCATGGGTAGGTTGTTATTATGAAAAAGCGAGTTATTGTTAGAATTGTCATTGCTGAGTAGAAATGAAAAATGTGTTAACTAACTCTCCATATTTGTAGTACGTAACAATATTTTAGCCATTTGAAAGATAGCACTCGGACACTCCAGAGGAGTGGAATTGTTTATCTCATTAAGTGGCCAGAGTGACAAAGCCAATATGTAAGTCAAACGAAGCAGAATTTTTTGAGCAATTGAATAAATTGATGAAACACAACTAACTACTTTTACTTACTAAGTCTATTTACTCCTTTAAACATTTGATCTTCATTATTAATTAGATCAAGGAAATATCGTAGGGAGAAAAATATTCTCAACAGACAAAAGGTAACAACAACCTTAAGGAGAAACATCGTGGCCATGTTCACAGCTCACGAAGTGGTACACCAGTGGATTGGCAATTTAGTAACTCAACATTGGTGGGAATACCTTTGGTTAAAAGAGAGTTACGCGACATATTTCCAATTTTATGTCCCTACTATTACAGTACATGGAGCTAGGACTCTTGAGGAATTTGTCGTTCGTGATACAAACAATGTCCTTTTGACAGACGTGGAAAGCAGTCCAGCTTTGTCATCTAATTGCGAAAATAACGAAGAGATTTCTCGGAAATACAGCGATATATCTTTTACTAAAGCTGGGTCGATTTTGCGAATGATGATAAACATGCTCGGAAAGGATATTTTTACTGATGGAACTAGAAGATTAATTCAGGAGAAGTGTGATATTTGCTTAAAGTGAAAGACAATGTATTTACTAAATCGCTTTTAGATCGTATCAAACAATTACTGAAGATGATTTGTACAAAAGTATGCAGTGGGTTGTGGACCAAAAATCGTATAAATTACCATACCCCTTGGAAAAAATTATGAAATCTTGGACTTTGGTGAATAGTTTTCCTCTTTTAACTGTGTTTAGAATGGAAGATGGAAGGGTGAAGATAATACAGGTGAGTCTATTAGTAAGTTATATTTTGGTTCGTTTTATATCAGGTCTGATATTAATAGATTTATATTTATTACTCCTACAGTATTTATCACTCGAAAGTTTAAAATGAAAAATTTGCAGGAAGAATACGGAAAATTAAACAGCGAAAAGTTATTTTGCGTCCCCGTGAATTATTTCATTTCAGGTCAAATAAAAAGGTTACAAAACTTTGTGAAGTATGAATCCTACCTGGCAGATAAGGAAATTGTATTAAAAAATGTAGAACTAAATCCAGATCAATGCATAATATTGAACGTCCACGTTACAGGTACATAGTTCTTTGACAAATATTAATGTTCTAATTGTGTTAGGCTTTTTGCATTCTCAGGGTACTACAGAGTAAACTATGATGAGCACATGTGGACAAACATTGGAAATTTATTAGATTCTGACAACTACTATAGGATTACACCAGTAAATAGGCACCAACTCCTGACAGACAGTTATGAATTATTTAAATTAAACAAAATTAGTTGTAAATCTTGGTTAGACATCATGGGCTACGTTCAACGTGAAACTGATTACATAGCAATGTTTTCATACTTTAATTACTTTGAATACTTGGATGGAAAGGCCAAAATGACTCATTATGAACTTTTTAAAGTAACATCCTTTAAACAACTCTTAAAAAAATCTTTTTGAACAAAAATATTTATAAGTACATATACAGCATGGCTCACGCAGGACGTTCACCTTGAATAACTTTGATATTAATAAAGTTAGAACAATAAAAATTTCAAGGATTTACTCAGCGCACAAAGGGCTCCAAAAAATCCCAGTAAAATTTTAGTCTAACTCTTCTACTTTTCGCGCATGCGCACATCAAATTGTAAAATTCATAATATTATTTTTTCCGCTGCTCATTCTGCGTACATCGGTGTAAAGATTGTTGCAAAATATCGACGCATGCGCAAGCAGTGATTATTTATTATACGGGATTTTGGAACAACTATATCGTGTTTATTTAATCACTTTTAACAGTGGACTTTTTAGATTCTGTTCAGCGCATGAAATACTTAAAACTTTTCCCATAACTTTTTTCTCTATGACGTTTTATTACCGCGCAAGCGCAGATAACTTTTGAAAATACGTAGTTTTCAAGGGGTTTTTATTACAAATTCTAATCCCCAGATTGATTCTGCGTACAACCATGTTCATATTGCCGCATAAAATTTAATAAAACTCATAATTTATGGACTTTATCAATTTGAGCGGGCTTAGTCACGCACACATCTCGCGCCAATACAAAGAAGAGAGTCTAGTTCCAAGGTGGTAGAAGCGCCTACTGGTTATGCAGTGCTATTGAGCGAACAACTTTGGGGTCTATAAATCTCTAAGAAGGTCGTAACCAATTGTAGACAGGGTGCTAGACCGTGCCGCGCCGCCGTTTTGTTATCCAGTTTCTGTGTATTGGCGCGAGATGTGTGCGTGACTAAGCCCGCTCAAATTGATAAAGTCCATAAATCATAATTTTTATTAAATTTTATGCGGCAATATGGACATGGTTGTACGCAGAATCAATCTGGCGATTAGAATTTGTAATAAAAACACCTTGAAAACTACGTATTTTCAAAAGTTATCTGCGCTTGCGCGAAAACTGTGCGTCATAGAGAAAAAAGTTATGGGAAAATTTTTAAGTATTTCATCCGCTGAACAGAATCTAAAAAAGTCCACTGTTAAAAGTGATTAAATAAACGCGATATAGTTGTTCCAAAATCCCGTATAATAAATAATCACTGCTTGCGCATGCGTCAATATTTTGC
>JAWQRP010004314.1:0-12050 GCA_033557875.1 Quadriops clusia | reverse complement strand
TCACCTTAATGGCGTAATTTTCTTTGACGTGACTTTGCCTACGAATTCTGGGATGCTACGAATACAACGAAAAAGGGTTCCTACCAAATACTAGACGATCACAGGTAATTTTGGCCAAATAGAGTTTCGGGTTGATTTGAATTCTCCCGCCTTTTTTTCCCTTTTCGGATCTTTTCGATCCTAGCTAGCTTTTCTTCAGAGAGCTGTGTTCCCCCCCGATACGTGACAATAAATCATTTAAATTTAGAGAATTTCATCAAAATATTCAAATTATAAATTCTGATTTAAACAAACTTTACTATCAATCTTTAAACGTAACGCTTTTTTCAAATCGTCATGTTCGCGGGGAGGCCGGGCATCTCGTTCGGATCGCCATAAATGGTATTGATCTTCCACTTGTAGATACAGTTAGAAACTTGGGACTTTGGTTGGATTCAGATTTACGATTTAAATGTCACATAACGAAACAATTACAAAAATCATACTCAACTATTAAATTATTATTTTCAAACAGGTAATCTATTAAATCAAAACAGTAAAAAAATTTTATGTGACGCTTTAATACTTTCAAATTTTAACTATTGTGACGTCGTTTATAATTCATGTTTGGATGCTAACGATAAAAGAAGGATTCAACTTATACAAAATACTTGTTTACGGTTTGTGTTTGGCATAAAAAGAAGGGAGCATATTTCTCATGCACTGGTGAGGGCTGGGTGGATGCGCATGGCTGACCACCGAATTTTGCATGCACTGCGTTTTTATCATAATATTTTAACAACAAAAACTCCACAATATTTACACTGCAAGATAGGTTATCGCACTGACGTACATAACATTAATATAAGAAGAAAAGATTTTATCGATATTCCTAGACATAAGTTACAAATTTTTAAACGTTCATTCTCATATTCCATCTGCTTTTATTATAATGCTATACCTTGTGAATTGAAATGTATGTCAGTTAGTGGATTCAAGGGTGCGATCAGGTCTGCTTTGTTGAGAGGTGAGCTGACATTCATGGAGTAGGTTGCATTGGTATCGGTCAGTGATGGGTAGGGTTGGGCGCGGGCGCTGGGCTGTTTCGACTCGTGGTGTAGTCATTGAATTTTTTGTTTGTTGTTTTTTTTAAATTAATTTCTTAATTGTCAAGTTGTGCAGGAATTGCGAGTGGGGGTGAGCTGATGAAACAGGTGGTCCATTTGGACCAACTGAGATTCACCCCTTTTAGTGCCATGTATTTATAGAAGTTACGTATATATATATATGTAATTATAAATACTTTGTACTTTGTAAATATGGTACTAATAAACTGTTTATTATTATTATTATTATTAATTATAAATTTCATGTATTTTATGATTGCTCGTGAAGTAGTCCACTTTAGAGAAGCAATAGTGCCTTCCTCAAAGACATTTTTTCATGAATTTTTTAAAAATAATTGATCCTATAACATAATGTCTTATCATACACAATATACCCATGGCATTAAAACGAACGTAACCTATCAATTCATCAGCAAATATCCGGCATATATCTGCACGTAGACAATTAGCTTTAATGGCACATGCGATCGTCCCGTTTTTCATAGGGCTCAGCACAGCGCAGCAGTTCTTCACGGAATTCATAAAATTAAGAGGAAAATGAGTCCCCGCTGAATGCCGCCGCAGCGAAGCGACGTTTCAAGGAGAGGACGGCTTGTGGCGTTTGCAAATAAATGGCAAATTGTGTTGCGACAAATGGCAAATTGTGTTGGTATAAATGGCAAATTGTGGTGGTATAAATGGCAAATTGTATTGTAATTAAGCCATTTTCTGGCTGCCAAGGCAGTAAAGAGGATTGTTCGCGCGAACCATCATCGGAGCGAAGCGTTTTTACGGCCGCCGAGGAATAAGGAGAATGTTAATCGTTTGGCGCGGACGAGGACTTTTTAGGAGGGAAAAATTTATATGTTTCTGCCGAGTATGAGGCCGTGGCTTACGTGCTGCACCTAGCAAGTGATGGGACTGACTTTTCGAGCTGTGGCGTTAGGCGAACGGGAGCTGCTTTTGGTCAATAAATGGCAAAGTGATATCGTTTTCTTTTCCGTTAATCGTTGTGCTGATGAAGACGTTACTGCCTCTTATGTGGAGAGGAACATTGTTGCCTTTTTTGTAAACTGAATAGAAGTTTCATCATCTTTCTTGCTGAAGGCGCCTTAGTGCTAAACTAGGTACATACATTTATCAATGTCGTCCGAGGGACATGAGAATAAGAATAAGGAGAAGAATAAAACCAAAGAACATATTATGTGGAAATACTGGGGAAAGAGTACGACTTTTAAATGAAGAAAATGCGCGTAGACACCTTATAAATCAACATCTAGGGGCATGAAAATTGCTGGATCCATGACAAAGGCTGGAGATCCTGGGAGGAGGATGCAGGCCCGGCCCATCCGTCAGGACTAAACAAACGGCGATGGAAAAGGAAAAACTACCCCAACCGGGGAAATTAACAATGCAATGCCGAGGGCCGCGTCGGTGGATGATGTGGCCTCTGGTGGCGTCCTTTCTGACTTCAGAAGAGGACGCAGTGATTACAGAGGGCTCCTTCATCCTGAGTCTTCATCGGGGAATGAAGAGGAGACGGACGGTTCATGTGGATGAAGTCGACTACGAAGAGGATTACGTGATAACAATCAAGGAGTTTAAAAACATACTGTTGTTACGTATAGGCAACCATGTTTACAGGAAGAGATGATCATGATAGGTAGGGGCTTCACGGTCGTTTTCCATATTGTTCTACAGATGTCCTAAATTGAGACGGTAAAATAGAGCCGAAAGGTTAATCCTATCGTAGGAATAGGGTAAAAGTAGAAAAGGGTAAAAGTAGAAAAGGTTAAAATTAAAAAAGGTTAAAAGTAGAAAAGGATAAAAGTAGAAAAGGTTAAAAGTAGAAAAGGTTAATAGTAGAAAAGGTTAAAAGTAGAAAAGGATTAAAGTAGAGAAGGTTAAAAGTAGAAAAGGATTAAAGTAGAGAAGGTTAAAAGTAGAAAAGGATTAAAGTAGAAAAGGTTAAAAGTAGAAAAGGACTAAAGTAGAGAAGGTTAAAAGTAGAGAAGGTTAAAAGTAGAGAAGGATTAAAGTAGAGAAGGTTTAAAGTAGAGAAGGTTTAAAGTAGAAAAGAGTACCTAACAGAAGGGCCCAGTGCACGATGGGGCTAACCTAAGCCAGAGGAATTAGTCCTTGTGCCGCAAGGGAGCGAATCGAAGGATAACAGCACAAGGACAAGCCAAGCACGGAAGAGGAGAAGAGGGCAGAGCATATCTCCGTAGTAGTTAGCAGAAGAGGAGCTGGGAGGAGAGAAGAGGAGAGGCGAGCGCAGCATGTGCCCCGGGCTAGGTACAGTTACAATTCCAAGAGGGTTGAAACATTAAAACGCGAGGCCCTGGATAAATAGCGCGCAAATGAAAACCAAACAAGATGAGCGAGCCCTGCAACAACCCTTCGGCTCCGGAATGAGATGCGGTTGCCGGGCAACGGGGCTGACCAATGGCCGCGTTGCCGATAACCAATCTTGGATCTCATTCCCCGCATGGCTGGTTTCCGTCCACGGGATTACTATCTACTAGTCGCGGATGCAATTAGCGATTGTGGGCCCAAAGCTCCATGCAGACCGCTTCGCTCGCCTCCAACAAAACAGGACAGACGAACCAGATACATACGTAATAATCATCGTTGCACGTAGCGCCATCGTGCGGCGAAACCCTGCAGAGAGGGACTCTTAAACGAATATGTATTCCAATCCCGATCGGTTCGGGAGGGTTAGGACGTGAGAGGAGAGGAATTTTCAGAAATTATGGTCCTGGACGCATCCGGACGCGTCAGGACGCCCGGAAACGAACGGTGCGACGGGAGATGGTGGAGGGATGGTACGTGAGGTCTTTGCATCTTTACCACCAGGAGCTATCAGTTTTTCTTCAAAGTGTTTACATACTGAGGTCGTCCCTTATCAAACATATTCAGCATCTTTCGGCACCAAGTCACAGGACGAGTCATTTGATCTTTCGTCAGACTATGGAACACCCGGAGATAAAAAGGTTATTTACGAGTAAATGGATCGAATGACTTGATGATGCATGAAGGTGTAAGGTTTTCCTCTATCTGCTGGTATGTCACTCGCCGATCTACGTCAAGCATTTTCCTCACAAACGTTGTCTAGAGTGAAATTGCCCCTTTGGAATTCTCTATATCACCGGAATATAGTCGTACGATGTGGACAATCATTATTCAATGCAACGACGTTGATTCAATGCAACGACGTTGTTTCAATCCAACGACGTTGATTCAATGCAACGACGTTGATTTAATGCAACGATGTTGATTCAATGCAAGGGACATTTCGTCTAAGCATTGGTCTACGTAGCACTTTACGTTTGATTACATGATTGAACCAAATTTGTTCATTGAACCGTTTTAATCGTATTTAACATGTATGAGTGGAATGTAGTAAAAGAGAAAATATGTAGAGTAACTAAAGTAAAAGAGACAAAAGGCGATACATACCTGGCATACCTGTGATTCAAGTCGGGCAACTCCTGCTTGGGACCCGGCGTGACGATCGCAGGGTGTGAGGGTAAATGAGGTCCATGCGGCGATAGTCCTGGGTGAGGGGGGATCAGACCAGTCGGAGAAAACCTGTAGAACTCACCGGGCAGACTGGACGTCGAGATAGGTAACGTGCTAGGGTAAGGACTTCGGAATCCCGCGCTCGGTGAAAGAGGGTACATCGTCGGCGTGTGCCTACGGACAAACAATCATGTTTTAAACTCAATGGATGAATTGCTTTGTTTTTGGCAACACTGCACTACAGCTTAGGTAACCCTCGACATTTCTAGTGAAACGCATTTTTATTGAGCTATCTGGTTATTTGTGCTATCATTATTTATTAAATATCTATCATATTATTCTCATTAATAGTATATAAGATATGATCCGTAAATAATATAGTTATTGAGAGCCCAAATAATATAGCGCAAACACAACATTCGGCGAAACCCCCCTACATAAAAATGAATTAAATTAAATGCCATAATGGCCCCTTAAATAGATGAAACGAACTTTATTCCATTTCCTTTTGCAGTTTACCACATATACGAGCAGCCGGACTTCTCGGGCGAGGTCCTGAAACAATGGGAAAGCCGGCGGCTGCATCGCTGGTCGACTGGAACTCTAATGGAATCGGATAAAACGATTCGTTAGAAAGAAACGCATCGTTTAGGAACAGTAATGGACCGTGTTCTCGAGGCTTACCTCAGGTGGTTTGCAACCCCTCTAAGGCGGCTCTTCTCCCTAGGAGATGGGACGAAGGACTATCAGGAATAGAGAATATCAGGACGAAAATTTCAGGACGGGAATATCAGGACAAGAGAACACCAGGACAGGAATATCATTAAGGTAAGGTTTTTAATCTTTGTTCTTTCACAATTGTAAATTTTGCTGCCACACGGGTATGAATTTCATCAAAGACAAAGATTTTTCACATCAAACCTCTACATTAAACTCGGCACCCGATTGCGCAATAATGCACCCCAGCGATTCAACACAATTACCAGCAGATAAGTTGATGATAGGATTGACTACTTACCATGAAGCCGCCACCTGCGACATCTCCGGGCTAAGCATGGGGTAGGGGTATTGTCCGGCACTGAAAGGGTACATGGGTGGTCTCGTGAGCCCTGCGAGCAAACAGACATGAATTAGCAAGCTGCATGTTGAACAAAACTACAGTTAGTCATTATCACAGATCACATTATGGACAGATACAATCACCAAGGAAGTAGCGTTTTAATTCAGAAGGAAACCGTACCCTATATATGGCCTTACAAGGCAATTTCGCCTCATACATAACCGATTTGCACAACTAGAATTGCGTCTGCCGTGTGTATGTGTGTGTATCTATGAATGTATGTATCTATGAATGTATGTATCTATAAATGTATGTCTCTATGAATGTATGTGTCGGGGGATCTACGACTGGATCGCCTAGCCAAAGCTAGCTGGTTTTACAAATGTTTGAATAAGTAAAAATAAGATTGCTAGTAGTAACTGAGCTAGCTGTTTACAAATAGGAATAATAAAGAATTTCTAAAACATCAATTTTCGTTTATATATTCTCTAAAATAAAGAACGTTAATCGTTCCCAAATAGTATGTGTCTATGAATGTATGTGTCTATGAATGTATGTATCCAAGTTTGTAACAACACAAATGACGACACAATATATTCACATAATAAATTTTGATCTTAAACTGTTAATAAATAGTTAATTAATTGTTAATTAACAACGATTATTGTTAATTATAACTGGTTGACAGAAGAGCTGCGAAAATTGAAAAAAATTACGAGTGCTTCGAACCCTGAGAAAAGAGGGTGCACAATAAATCCATTCGCTTCGCCCCCGTTAACGCCATGCATACAGTGCGACCCAGAGAAGTGCGGCCCCAAGAAGTGCGGCTATCATTATTCCGGGCACGTGCCCATTCCACTCATGCGGTTTTAATGACTAACCAAATACTGCACTTGACAAACTGCTCAATAACAGAGAAAAAATAGTTGGAGCTCATAGAACGAGGGGGTTGTAATACGTACTGTACACATATCCATTCCATCTATGTACTTACACTCGACTTCGTATTAAATGTAGAAGACCAATAGCTTCTGATTACTTTCTATAGATGTGATATAAGCACTGTTAACAGTGATATAAGTGTGTTAAATTAGTAAAAAAGGGTACCAAAGAACTGGGCACCAGACTCCTGAACCTCAGAACAAGAAACATAAAGAAAACGCCCCCACATAACCCTACAGCTTTCTGACACGTCAATCAAAATCTCAAGTGAATCCCAAATTCCTAACAATGGCCGAGTTAGGGCCAGCATCTTACTTCATCTGCGGCGGCTTCGGCGGCATCTGCACCGTCTTCGTGGGGCATCCCTTCGACACCGTCAAAGTGAGGCTGCAGACCATCGCGCTAAGGGCCGAAGAGAACATCGTCTACAAGGGCGCCTTAAATTGTGCACAGCAAACCTTCCAGACGGAGGGCTTCCGGGGGTTCTACAAGGGCATGGGGGCCCCTCTGTTGGGCGTCGCCCCCATCTTCGCCATTTCTTTCCTGGGGTACCGAGTGGGGAAGGAAGTGTTCCAGGCGCAGGAGAAGACCCAATTCAACTACATGCAACACTTCTTCGCTGGGGCTTCCTCGGGGGTCCTCACCACCTTTGTGATGGCCCCCGGGGAGAGGATCAAGTGCCTCCTCCAGATCCAGAGCGACGCGAGCCCCAGAATGTACAACGGCGTATACGATTGCGCCAAGAAGTTGTACACAGATGGAGGAATAAAAAGTTTGTACCGTGGGGCTGGCGCCACTTTGTTGAGGGACGTCCCAGCGAGTGGTTTGTACTTCTTAACCTACGAGAAAATAAGGGATTATCTAACAGAAAGCGGCTCGAAGAAAGCGAGCATCCCAGGCACGGTGTTCGCCGGAGGAATGGCAGGAATAGCCAACTGGTTAGTAGGGATGCCCTTCGACGTCCTAAAGAGCAGGATACAAACAGCCCCCGATGGCCTCTACGCCAACGGGATAAAAGACGCGGCCACACACTTGATCGAAACGGAAGGCGCAATAGCGCTGTACAAAGGACTGGTACCAGTGCTCTTGCGGGCCTTCCCCGCCAACGCCGCCTGCTTCCTAGGTTTCGAGGCGTGCAGGAACTTCTTGGAAGTCATAGAACCTACCATGCCGAGCGTTTCATACGATTGATTGGATGTTTTAACATATCGTTGGTTTTAACCGTGTATACTGTGTCGTAGTAAGTTGTACGGTACAGGAAAGATCTAATGCCTCTCTGATATTGGTAAATATTATAATAGTGTTGCCGTGGAATCACTGCGTGTTTCATTATCTCTTGTTTTATTATCTCTTGTTTCACTATCTCTTGTTTTATTATCTCTTGTTTTATTATCTCTTGTTTCATTATCTCTTGTTTTATTATCTCTTGTTTTATTATCTCTTATTTATCTACATTTTTTTTCAAATTTTTGCTACAAATTTTCTACTGGCACAAATTAATTGCAGTCAGAGTATTTATTTCTTTACCAAGCTTATTCCGTTTCATTGCGAGTATTTACATCGAGGAGCCGACCGCTTCGATTCGCGATCTTTAAAATTGTTATTCAAAGTTCAAGTGGAAAGGAATCTGGGCGTGTGGGCATATATGTTCATGTTGTTTAAATATATACGGGTTTATTGACTTTTATGTGTTCCCATTTTGCTTTACCATTTTGCGGTGTTTATGGGCAGATTTCGAGCCGTATCTAAATTTGCGCCGTAATTTTTCCAGCGAGACAAAGAGAGTTAGTGACGACTAGTTGCGATACGACACATCGCATATCCGATACATCGCATATCCGATACATCGCATATATGATACATCTCATATATACATTGCATATGCGATACATCGCATATATACATCGCATATGCGATACATCGCATATATACATCGCATATGCGATACACCGCACATTCAATATTTTCGTTCCACTTTGTCCGCTTTGCGCGCCTGGATATTGGACACCAACCCCAATTAAGGGTTGCAGATTTGCAGATGTATATTTGAATGCCTAACTAACAAGCGAGTCTGCATTGAAAATTTCGGAGCGACCGCACTAATTACTAAAACAGCCACACGTACGACTGCATGCGACACGTGCCCCGCTGATGAAACCGTTTCTGTTGCTGGTGGCCATGGCTGGTGGCCATGGCTGGTGGCAATGGCTGGTGGCGATGGCTGGTGGCAATAGCTGGTGGAACTGCCTGATCTAACTGGTGGCGGCATCGGCAGAGCCGTGGTTTCTGTTTTGGGCAACTATTGCAATGACACAAAAACTGCTCTAATTATCCGCCGCAACGAGGCGAGCGTCGCGCCGTCCTTCGACACGTGCAGCAATTGCAATCAAAGCCTGCTATAATCATCGGCCTGGGGCTTACAATCAGGGGCTTCTGTGACCAGAGTCTGGTATAGTACAATCAGGATTTGGTACAATCAGGACTTGGTACAATCAGGGCCTGGTACAGTCAGGACTTTATATAATCAGGACTTGGTACAATCAGGAATGTATACAATCAGGACCTGGTACAGTCAGGACTTTATCTAATCAGGAATTGGTACAATCAGGAATTTATAAAATCAGGACTTGGTACAATCAGGAATTTATACAATCAGGACTTGGTACAATCAGGGCCTGATAGAAAACAGGACCTAGTATAATCTGGGTTTAGTATAAATCAGGTCCTAGTATAATCAAAGCCTGGTACAATCAGATCCTACTATCAATCCTAGTACAATGGGGTCCTGCTACACTTAAAAAGTAGTAAAACAATTTGCTGGTCACTAGAATTCCTTCAATTTGTTATACGTATAGTATAACCTTTTGTACAGACGGTGTTCGACATGTAGAGTCTTCTTATGTAACAGTGGTAATTCGAAAAAATGGTGGATTAGGCAATCAGAGCTGCTACAGCGTGTCGCTGGTCCTCAGGGCTAACAATCCTCCCAAGCCATTAAAATCGCGCCCAAATTGGCGAAACCCTTTCCACCCTTCTTTTTGTTCGCGCCTGTTACCGGTTTCTAACAAACTTTCGGAGGGGCAATTAAAACTTCAAGGGCTTGTGGGGTAAGGTTTTAAGAGGCTATCAAGGGTTTTCTATTTTTCTTTTTTCCACTCCAAATTTAGCTCTTAATGGCTAAATGTACGTCTTAAAGTTTGTATTTAAAAAATACCATACTGGGGTGATACACATCGGGGGTAACACCACAAAAAGAGATAATTGTCAGGTTGATATACGACCATAAAGCTACGGAAGATACAACAACATAAGGATAAGAATGATACAACAGGCTAAGTTAAGGATTATATATTAGGAAGTAGATGAAACCTCCCCTCATGCCCCAAAATTGGTTTTACCCAAATTACCATTCAAACAGTCGCACTGGCCTCTAATCGCAATCTATAATCAGTCTCAAAAGAAGAAGAAAAAAAAAGGAAGCTCGAAAAGTCAACAAGTGACATCGGCGGCGGCGGTGCTCAAGTGAACGAAAACGGAACAGAAGAAGAGTATCTAAATTAGGCCATGGCGAACTGCGATAGCTGCCGGGTGGCGGGCAGGTATTGAAGTGGCTGCCATTATACTAATTATCCTCGTCGTTTGCATATCGCGCGCCTTCTCAAAGGGACTCGAGGTGTTTTCATAATTCGCGAGAGGAGCCGCCTTTGAACTCGAATCTAATTTTCTCTCATCGCTGCTGTTTAGCGTGTTGTTGATTTTTCTTTATACCCACTTGCCGGTGGTGGCTCCCTCTCCCCGGCTGTACCGCCACCCCCGACCCTATCGCCACCTCCGATCCTACCACCATCTCCGATTCTATCTCCATCCCGATCCTACCGCCACCCCCGATCTTACCACCACCTCCGATTCTACCTCCATTCAGATCCTACCACCACCTCCGATCCTACCACCACCTCCGATCCTACCGCTACCCTCAGCCCTACCACCACCAACATCTCCCCCCAACCCCCGTAGGTTAATTGTCTTTCGTTTTAATGTTTATTTCATTCTTTGTTCCGGAAGCTGCTGCACTGTCATGCCTTCTGCTAGCATCCCTCTCGGGCTGGGTTTTTCCTGGGGTCCTTAGTGCAGCTTCCGACTTCCAGAAACTTTCGCAAATTCATCTACTTCTTGATCATAATCACATTTGTAGATCCTTGAAAATATATTCATAAATATATAGACATATATTCATGAATACATAGACATTTATTCATGAATACATAGACATTTATTCATGAATATATAGACGGTATACATGTATTTAATTGTACCTATATTGATGTGATAATTCAGCGCCGGCTAATATAGTACAGCCCGTAGAGAAGGAGTAGGAAGTTAAGGGTGTTGAGATTGAACCAAGCGTAACACATGGGCTGAAAAGTCCCGATCCTAATAAAGAAAACGGTTTTTTTTGTTCAAAATTGGCTTTATTCATCAACGTAATCTCCGTCAAGAGCCTAACAATCATTCCAGCGCCGCTCTAACATTTCAATACCACTTTTGTGGAACGATTTATCTTTTGCCTGAAAATAGGCCTCAGTTTCAGCGGTAACCTCTTCATTCGAGCGAAATTTCTTACCGGTGACTATTTTTTTGAGGTCTACGAACAGCCAGTAATCACTGGGAGCTAAATCTGGCGAATACGGTGGATGTGGGAGTAATTCGAAGTTCAATTCATGTAGTTTTGCCAATGTTTTCATTGACTTGTGACACGGTGCGTTGTCTTGATGAAACAAAATCATTTTCTTTGCCATATGCGGACGTTTCTTTGCAATTTCGGCCTTCAAACGCTCCAATAACGCTATATAATATTCACTGTTGATGGTATTTCCCTTCTCAAGATAGTCGATGAATATTACACCACGCACATCCCAAAATCCCGAGGCCATAACCTTTCCAGCCGATTGTTGTGCTTTCGGGCGCTTTGGACGAGGTTTACCAGTTGATCTCCACTCAGATGACGATTGTTTTGATTCCGGAGTGAAGTGATGGATCCATGTTTCATCTATTGTCACATAACGACGCAAAAATGCCGGTTTGTTACGTTGAAACATGACCAAACACGGTTGAGAATCATCAACACGTTCTTGATATTGGTCAACAGTGAGCAAACGCGGCACCCACTTTGAACAGAGCTTTCTCATAGTCAAATGCTCATGCATTTGGATGTCCACTGCGTTCTGCATCATCGGTGTCTCTACGACCACGTTTGAAGTCAGCAAACCAACGTTTTATTGTTGTTTCTGATGGAGCAGAGGCCGGATAACACTTTTTAAGTCATTGCTTCGCTTGAACGGTATTTTTTCCCATCAAGAAGCAGTGTAAAATTAAAACACGAAATTGTTTTTGATCCATTGTTTTGAAAATAACAAAAGTAGTGTCACTCTTAGCACAATAAC
>JAWQRP010004313.1:0-12051 GCA_033557875.1 Quadriops clusia | reverse complement strand
GTGTTCGACTTAAAAGCTTGTTTTATTTTCATAGGCATTCATTCCTTACTTACCTATATACCTACTTTCACAACATTTATAGTCAGAATCATAATAAAAAAGAAAAAACTAAATTCAAAATATCTGTGGTTTTGTGCGTCGTCCGGTTAATACGACGTATTACCACCGGTCCCTTCGTCGTCGCTATATCCGGATTCTACTGTAAGTATTTTATCTTTAAAAGGTGTAAGTTTTTAAATACTTACTTTTCTATCATGATTATAACTTGGAAGACGGATCCCTTCAATACAACCTTTTTCTATGACTTTCATACCTGAAGTGAGAATTCAGACTCTTATATAATACGACCTTCTTCATACATTATATAGTTAGTTCATGAGATATATAATAATGTAAAAAGTTTATCTAACATCTAAAAACTTACACCTTTCAAAGATAAAATACTTATTAATTATTTTTATATTTAAAATGTTGTTTCAATATATTAAGGTGTAAGTACAATAAGTATTTCATATAATGAGTTTTTAATTGTACAAAGTAGGTAAGTATTATTAAATTAATATATTGCAAAATATATGTAAAATGTAAAATGTTGGTAAATATAATATATAAACTGATAAATAATGCAAATTATTCAAAATTGATGGTAATATTCGCAGATATTCGCGGTTGACCGTGCATTACAGTACGCACGGCAGAGCGCTGCGCGTTTACCGCTCTCTATCTCAAAAACAATTGAACGCATGAAAAAACGTTTCAAATAAAATTTACCCCAAACTTTATGCTCTATAATTTGTATAATAGATGTTAACATCATTGAAGCAATAGAAACCGAGATAATCGCGAAAAACTGTTTTTTTTACCTTTGACCTCGTATATCTTACGACGCAGACACGAGATTATATGGGACTGTTGAGACAGCTTTTAGAATGCCAAAATAAAGGTATGTACAAATATTCAGCTTATTACCCCTCATTCCGAAGTTGATCGCTAAAATGACTGGGCTATAATTACACTGGACAACACAAAAATTAATGTTTAAGATTTTGTAGCTGATTGTAGTCGAATTAGGGGTTTCATTTAATTCCCTTTTTATTCTCTTTAATATAGAATGTTGACAAAAATGAACATTTTTGATACTTAGTGCCTTTACGTGAATATAATGTCACGTTGGTTTTGCTACTTCAGGTCTATTTTCTAAATTACAGTCACATCATCATTTGATTTGTATTTTTTACATGAAAGTTCAAACTCTGAATTTTTTATAGTGATGACGTAACATGCTATTTACATATTCGAAGCTTTATCAGTACCTACCATTTAATTTACAGCTAGGAATGATAACATTTAGTTAAGGTACTGCGTTCAACTATGATTTTTTTTTTAACTTTTTTGGATAAGTTATACCAAAAAAATGTTGTTGACTTATTCAAAACAATCATAATTTTAAATAATAACTATTAAAAAACCTGACCTGAAATAGAGACAAACGAATACCATATTCAGATTCAGCAGTGCCGGAATTATTACAAATCAGTAGAAAAAACCTAGACTGTTTTAAAACATTGATTTTTATTGCCCTATAGCGTCATTATTATTATTAGTAAAATGTACCAATTATTTTAGCGCAGAGGAAGTATTTGAGAAAAACAAGCAATATTAATTTCATTTCTAAAACTCCGACTCAACACCCCATTGATATCTGATAAATTCTTCCTGCAGCATCATAAAATTTTAAAGTTTCTTATCTTCCTCCTAGTTACAAGGTAAAGTGTAGTTCAGCGCAGGCAATCCTCATCATACAGGATAGCTTTGACACTAAATTCGTTGTATTAGATGCTGTTACCCAGCTAAAACGGCAATAGAAACTACAGCAGAAATAGTAACGCCACATCAAATACAAAACGCGTCCGGGATAATATTCTCCCAGAGAAGCTAGAATTTTACAAAGGAAGTTGCAAGACATCAATGACTTCCGGGCGAATTGCTCTAGCGATTTTATAGTGCATTTACTGCGTATTTTACTTTTACTGTTAATATTGGAGACTTTTTAGCTGGAGTAAAGCTCCTTTAAAAGTTTAATGCCGGCCTCTCTCATGATTGACGGCGAACACCTATACTTTTACCCGCACATAAATCCTGCGGCAAATCAATAACGTTAAAATATGTAATGGGTTAATTCGCAACTAATTGAGTTGCACTCGGCAAAAATCAATTCCTAACTGTGTTCGGCATTCAATTTCATCGGACGGTCGCGCCGAAGAATAAATCGCAGGGAAGTTTCGTTAAATCTCTAAACTGACGTAAGATAAATTTTGTAACGACAAGGTAGATACCATTAAGCCCTCGCTGCAAGCGAACTTTACAGGCGCTTGAGATAATTAACTAATGCAACAACTTAACACATTATCTTACTTTGAAGCACCATTGGAATAAAGTTTCGAGTTGACCAGTATTCAGTTACTCTGCTTTTACTGTTTTTAGACCTCCATTTCGACATGATTTGAAAACTTAAAACTATTTCCATCACATGTCGCTGAAATGAACAATACTTCTTAATTAGTTCATCTCTTAGTAGTTTCGCATACTTCCACAGTACCTTTGGGTATGTATATCTCGAATAAGACGGCGAAATAATTAACTAATCCAATTTTAATGATAGCTCTTTATAATTCTTAATGATCTTTCCACTAATTAAAATACATGTGTAATTACACACCTAGCGAAATTACCTCCCAAAACATTGTCATTTTTCTCATCCTCGTTCTAAATGTCAAGTTTCTAATTAAGGATGACTAATGTAAGCTAATAGTTAATTAATTAATGTACATAATAATTAGCATGCGCCACATTAGGGACCGTATAGTTAGCGGCAAAAAGAGAAATGCGTAAAATTATAAACATGCCTGTCAATGAGGAAGCTGCAAAGTACCAGGATCTCGACAATCTCGCACAATTCCTATTGATTTGTAGTAGGGAAATTATTCCAAGCTCCAGTGAACAATGGGTTGCTGTGGGCAACGAGAAGATCTTCTATCTATGCCATTTATAACGCGGATTAAATATTGCGACGCCCATTGATAGGTTTTTACACATCGGTGGCCGCTCATAAAAGCATTTCGGCTCATCAATTAAAAACCAAAGATCACCGGTTTGTTGTAATACATCGTGTAATGGATGAATGCGAAGTGTCCCCCGCGGAAGTACTTGAAAGCGTTTAAATTATCTTTTGATGCTAAATCGAGCGATTCAAAACATTTCGGAATATACCTGCGATTGAATATGTGTAATGCTTGTAGAATCGCCGTTTTTATCCACATAGATTTTCATTCTCCTATGCACGCATTTTTGTAAAAATTTAATAAACAAAATCATGCGTAGGCGGGGAAAATCGTTACAAATTAAGGCATTGAGAAGAAAAGGACCTTTTCATAACCACATTGCATAATTAAGTATTTAATTAACTTCATTACCCCCCGAGTCGTCTTCAAATCCACCTGTACAATTTTCGTTTCGAATTTAAATCCTCTTGCGATAATAATAATAATATTAATAATACTAATATTAATCAGTTGGTCTAGCGGTTTCGAATTTCACAGAAATATCACTTTGTGCTCCAAAGTCAGACATATTATTAACGACGCTTCACGTTGCACAACTGACAAAATGTATATTCTAAATGTGAATATTTTCCGATTTTGGAGTGCAAACAAGCAATATCTTAAATATATCATATTATAACCTAACTACCGTAATAACCAAAGAATCCATTGTAAAATATTGTAAATGTATAGAGTATATGTAAGTTACTTAATTTAGAAAGGAGATTCTTTATAAAGTTGTAATTTTCTAAAATTAAAGTGATTTTTATTGTGTGATAACGCATTCAAATGAATTTATCGTATTGACAAAGGAAACTGTTAACATAAGTTTTGTAAATCGTTCATTCATTATAAAGCCGACCAAATTGAATGAGAGAAAGCTGCATAGTTTCACTTTATTTATTTTGAACACGTTTATAATGTACATAAATAATTGTCAATATGATTGTGTCGATTCATATACCTGAATGTTTATTTATAAGTTGAAATGTTATAAAGTTTGTTTTAAAAATAAAATCATGATTAACGAAATAGTTTTTTTTGCAAGTTTGCATCCAATTTTACCCTTTGTTATCATACACATACAATGACATACGGGGTAATGAAACTTTGCACGTATTGTTAGTACTTGGCTAATAAATCCGGGATTCCTGATTTACGCCTCCTCAAGTTTACATCACTCGAGGATATTAACTTCTGGCGTGCTATATATGTGTGTATGGTACTTTCGCCCATGAGTAGTTGTGGTGTGAAGCACCAACAACAGAGGGTAATAATGAAGGTCTCGGAGAAATAGCATGCATCGTCTCCCTTGCAAATCTAAATGAAGTGCTAGTCGCGGACGTACAATTAGTTATTTGTAAACTGCACTCCTATAATTAAGCCGTAATTTGCCAGACTGTAGCAGGAACGGATCTGGGATTACGTTAATGCAGATCCCGTAAAGTAATTAGTAACCTGCAGCTCATGCCGAGAATGTGGAACATATATTATAATTAGAACAACGCAGCAGAAAACAATTTTTTACACTTCCTGCAAACTTTCTTAGTGAAATTTTGTGTTGCGCTATTTCTTCCGAGGCATAAAAACTTCGCAAAACTTAATTTTGAGCTGCCAGTTTCACGGCTACACGACTCGTACTTAGTTTTGCGATGTTACTACAAATTAATATTTGACACCGCACTCCCTAATGCAACTGTAGTTTCAGACATCAAGATGAAGGTACAAATTATAAAACTGGCATTCCAATTACGGTGAGTTCATTATTTTTCCAGCGCTCGCGTTATTCTTTTCACAATTAGAAAATTTCGAAATTTTTAAAATGTAACTCTGTTTAGCGCACAACATTGTTTTATTTATACGTATTTTCAAAGGTATATAGAGTAAAGGCGACTAATTAGATTTTCTCATTAAAATAAACCTCTAAAAGATAAAGTAAATATAAATGCCATTATCAATCTTCCAGCATAGAAAGGAAAATATTTGCGGACAACCTTTTGGGAATCGCGGTTCAAATACAACATGTTCCGTTCATACATGTAAATTAGCAAATCCCTGTTAATTGATGTAAATGCAGTACAATTAATAGGAATGCCTACTGTTTAGCATGGACATCGTCTAAGGTAGCCCGTGTTCTGCTCTCTGGCGTAATCTAGAGTTGATGTATGCTGTTAGCAACATTTTCTCTCAAGCGTTATGTTCTATGACTACTCTGAACGTCTTAATAGATTAAGTTCCACATAGGGAATTTCAACAGCCAGCTGTTCTTAAATTGCTACTGCTAACTTGGTAAACTCCTGCGGAAACGTTGCAGAAGTTTATCAATCTGCGAAACGATTCAAACGTATACATTTCAATATGACTACTATAAGTTATTGCTTCACATTTACGTGCATATTAAGTAAATTACTAAAAAATATTTTCATCGCAAATAAACATTCGCAAATCTATACTAACTCTACATTTTATAATATGTACAGGAATACATTTTCCCGATAGTCCATAACTTGAGCCAGACAAATCTATACACATTATCAGAAAGTAAATATTTGTTCTATTTGATGGATGGCCAGCATTTCTCATAAAGTTTTCCCCCTTTCTGAAAGGTTCGCTTAACATTGTATCCATGTCCTGTGAATATTTTACGTGAAACTCCAAGGAAAGTTAATCCTTCACATAAAATGACCATAAGCACTCCTTATCAAACTCCATTTACAAATGACTTACTTACTTTATATATTTAACTCGCAGTAACCTAAATCACATATAATACGAACAGATTTACGAATAAAAATATTGCGTACAATCCCCTCAAATTGTGTGTGATGAAGAATACGAATGTGTGTATAATGAACCGTGGGAACAACGAAATAACTTTCGTAACTACCGCCATTCCTGTATTAGCTCGTCCCGGAAGAAACGAATTTCCTAAATATGAAAGTTTCGGTCAAGATATTAATGTCCCCATACTCAATATCGGCCCCTCTTCGAGCTAAATCCCTTTCTTTTCAGAAACATCGCATGTACGACCCAAAGTGGCATATCCTGTTCTATTTTAAAGAAACTTCTAAGTAAACGAAAATAAAACCGTATGGCTATTTATCCGGACCTTAATTCAGCGAAGATTTGTTTTCCCCAACGTTTTATATAAGGAATAAAAATGAAACGTTCTGTCTGTCTACTCGAATTGCATTGAACTCAGTTTCCACTTTAGAAACACACTTAGCCTTTCATGTTTAGATCCGAGACTTTTCTCATACAAAAAAGTCAATTTGGAAGGGTCACATTAAATCCTTTTGTATTTTATTTTCTTGGTATTTTATAAGGCGACTGAAATGTAAATCGATTTCAGATGTAAAGAATAGAAAACTTCCCAAGCTAAAATTGATGGTATTCAATATTTATAAACGTTTTACAGTTGGAACAGTTTAAAATCTAGAGAAAGATGCATGAACATGGGCAACTTCTATAAAATTAGTAAATGGATCAATAAACACTATAGTAAATAAATTGTAATGATTATGTAGATAACGCTGGAGCACGTATAAAACAACGATGGTATGAATAATTTACAGACAATACACTTGTACGGGCGCAGTCAGATTCTGAGAAAATCCTATGACACGGTCGAGGGTTGGAAAGGATTATTATATTAAAGGATAAACTTGCTTATTAGTTTCACCCTAACTAGAACTAGTTAGAAATTCCTTCCTCCATTGTCATATTGTTGACATGATTTGAATAAAATTTATAAAGACTAACAATAAATTCGTTCTAATAGGGTTGTAATTATGATAAAAAATCACACGGCATAATTTACACAAACCAAAAGGCCTGATTCGGTTGCGAAACGATACTGGCAAAAAGTTTTACCAGCGGGAAATTAATCTTTATAATTTCAGGAACAAGAAATTTAATTTCGAACATAATGTTAAATTTCTTTATTACATTCGGAGAAACTCCTTATGAATTAATTTGAAATTTGTGAGAGCTGTAATAAAATAGAAATTAGTTCGCACTCCCTCTCTCTTTCTCTGGAAATAATATAGTTGTAAGCCGAAGCAAAGTTCTTCTCATATTTTATAACTCATTTAACTCGTAATTTAGAAAGTGCGACCGCGTGAACATGACTTCAGAGAAATATACACTCTATTAATATGAACGCTTTGTCCGGCAGTTCTGAGGGGGTGACAAAACAAATCTCAGATATTTATCAAAAACTCGCTACAAGGCATTCTTTCGGGTGAGAAATGTTATTCTTTTCTAAACATTGACATAAAATATTTTTGCTCGCCCAAATATTCCTCAAGTTGTGTTACTTCCCCTTTTTCTGGTATTATTTAAAATATTCGACCTAATAGTGACAAATACCACCAGAAGCTAAAATATTAAACCTCCATGTGATCTCTTTACCCTCAAAAATCTGCCTTGGTAATTTGAATATATATGACACAAAAGTTTTTGTTGAGAATAAATTTGTTCAACAATGTCTTTATCCTACCCGTTGCCACGTTATAAAGGGAAACTTCTGAATATTTGATTCCTTTCAGCACACTAAATGGCGAGAATAAAAGCTTGGAATCCAAGAGATACATTATCTGAATTATAGAAAAGCATTCTTCATCAAAAATGGACTCAATTGTTGAGGCGTTTTGCTACCGGAGAACGTTCAAATCGCAAAGTTCCAGAAGTTGTTTTAATAAAACTCGGCGGATTTAATCAGAACGGAAAATGTTCAAGTACACTTTGCGATGTTGAGGATGAGTTTAACTTCTAAGGCTTTCGACAAAGTTCACATTTACAAAATACATATAGCGCCAGTTAAAGTATCTAAAAACGATGCGAGTTAGGCATTTACCTCCGCTTTGTTTTCTCGGTTTCCTTAGACGAAGTGAAAATTTCAAGAAGTAAATCGCGTTTGGATTTGTGTCGTGCATTTAAATTGAATTTTGCACCTAGTAAGTGCACACATTTTATGTTGCCGGAGCTCTCGCTGTTTTCAAATGTAAAACATTTTAAATCAATGAACAAAATTGTCAACGTTGGAACTGGCGCATGTAAAAAAAATTAACACCCGCAACTAAACCCTTTTAATGGCGACATTCACCATGCCCAAGTTAATTCCGGATTATTTTCAGATGCATGCCGCTGGCATGACGCTATTTGTCAAAGCATTGCCTCTAAAGAGTCCAAAAGCAAACTTGTATGCCATTCAATTTGTTTGCTTTCTCATTCCTAGTCGTCCATCTCTGCTGACACACAAACAAGTTAATTCTACTTTACTACTACATCTACTATGGAATACGGATTTAAGATAGAAAGGCACGTGCTTGAGTGGACTCATCCTAATTACAGAGCATCCGGTGTCCGACCGGATTTGAGTCCCTTTGCCATCATGCAGCCCTCCCATGTTTTACCATGTAAGTCGCAACCTCCGGATGAATTATTTTTATGACGCCAGCAGCTGCTTGACAGCGATCCTTTTGAAATATTATTGAAAACGCGTTAAATTTTTCATCTGTGAATTTCTGTAATGCAACATCCCATCTGCACCAGGAAATTAACAAACCGGTAAAGTACATTTTAGGTGCGAAACTGCGACAACTAAAAAAACTTGTTTTCAACTTTCCGAGTAGAAAGATATTGCAGAATTGATACATAACATCTGCGTCAGCGGAACGTGCCATGGAACGAGGCATAAATTCAATTCTATGGTGTAGATAAACGACGACAAAAATATGAATCTGGGATTTTAAACTTGATACGGTTTACCGTCGCTCTAAGGAAATATGTTTGTTTGAATATTTAGCCTCTTTCCGCTTTATCTATTTTACGTTCTTAAACGGACCCACAAAGCAACGTTTTGTTATGGAGATATCCATTTTAAAGAACTTTGCATTGAAACCCAAGATATTGAAATCAATATTCACACAATTCCTTTGCAGTATGTACAAGCGAAATTTAATACGCATTCTAAAGATATCTTGTTCTTGTGTGCGTACACACGGATTTAAGTTAAGTGAATCTATTCAAAGCCAAAATTTTGTCTTTGAAAAGTTTTATTAGGCAGGAAAATACACATTTTATATTTTTACCTAATACGTATGTTTTCTCAGTTTATCTCACTTAAAATGAAAAAAACGTATGTTTCTTTCTCATTTTTACATTTTTACTTATTTTCTTGACCCTTAATTCTTTTTGTTATTTAATTTTCTTTGGGTATATTTCGGTCTACCTTTACATAAACTACTTCATTTAATGTTGAATTTTTTTAATTTATTTTTACAGACGTTTCGCCCGTCTTTTGCTCCAGAGGAAGTCCGCAAAAGACGGGCGGAACGTCAGCAAAAATAAATTAAAAAAATTCTACATTAAATGAAGTAGTTTATGTAAACGTAACCCAAACATACCCAAAAAAAATTAAATAACAAAACAAAAACGTATGGTGTGTTGACGGTTGCCTCAATATGAAAAATCCCGTTTTAAAACATATATTATCTACTAAATAAAAGTAAATTCTTTTCTATCACATTTGAAAAGAATAATTTTATCTTGTTTAGATACAACTGGTCTCAAAGAGAGTCAGATATTAAACTTATCATCATCACTTATACAGTGTTTCACATAAAGTGAACCACTGAAATTGTGGCGGTAATAACAAAGATACAATTTCCAAAATTTGAGGATTTAGTCTACGCATAAAGGGCTCAAAAAATAATATTTTTGTCTAACTCTCCTACTTTTCGCACATTTGCACATCAAACTGCAACTGCAAACTGCAATAATTTATGATCTATTCAGCGTTTGAATAGAAAGAAAAGAACCATCTGTACCTAAAATAATGTACGGTAATTGAGATATAAGTAAATTAGATAACTAAGTTAAGTTGCATGAAGGGGGAAGTCATCCATCGACAACATCCCAGCTTGCGCATTCGATTAATACTAACATATATACATGGTACTCGCTCAAGGAACCAGTAAGTCTATCGGTCGGTCATAGTCGTTTCAACCTTCTTTCGCCTTCGGGTGGAAGATATAATTCTCTAGCTTCTTCATTAGGTTGTATAGGGAGTTGTTCAAGATAGTTTCTCGTCAATCGCCTGATTTCGTCTTCAACAAGAGGCAGGGCAGAGTCGTTGTGTAGGGTATTGTTCCTGACGAACCAAGGTGCGCCGAAAATCATCCTGAGTATTTTAGATTGGATTCTTTGAATAATTTTGTGTTTGATGGCTTGGCATAGCCCCATAGTTGTTTTCCATAAGTCCATATGGGTTTAATTATGCATCTGTATACAAGCAGTTTGTTCACTGTGGATAGTTGGGACTTTTGACCTATTAACCAGTTCATTTGTCGTATTTTAATGTTTATTTAGGTTTTCTTTGCTGAGATGTGTGCTTTCCATGTTAGTTTTTGGTTAACCCTTGAGATACAGCAACTAAAGATACAAACTAGTCATTATGGAGAGTCACGAAAAGAATTAAGCGCTCACTGTATTCAATTCCACCAATAAAGAAACAAGACGGGCATTTGGCAAAAAGTGAAACTGAAAAAGTAGAAATCTTTTCAGAATATCTAAAACAAGTGTATACTCCTTTTATCGGAGAAGCAAACGTTTACGATGAAGCGAAAATTCATGAGTCACTACTATTTCCCCACCAAATGGACCTCCCAATCAAATTATTCAAAAAAAAGGAAATAGAGGCAGTCATTCGAAAAAAACCTCAAGAGTGGCAAAGCTCCAGGATACGACCTCATTACTGGCAAAATACTAAAATAACTACCAGATTGTTCCTTAAGACTAATCCCAAGTAACACATTGGAGTAACTATATGATCAATATATTATATAACTACTTTATAATGGTAGTTCTTAAACCTATATGTTTTATAAGTACTTTAAAAAAGCTATATCTGCATCGAAAATCAGATAAGTTTTATAAAAGTGTTAGTAACGTTTATATGATAACGTTATAAAACTAGTTTATTAAACAGTTTTATAAAGTAGTTAGGAACGTCTATAAAACAACACTATAAATCTATTTTATAAATGGTTTATTAATGGAGTTATAAACGTTTATAAAACAACACTATAAACCTATTTTATAAATGGTTTATTAATGGAGTTATAAACGTTTATAAAACAACACTATAAATCTATTTTATAAATGGTTTATTAATGGAGTTATAAAAGTTTATAAAACAACACTATAAATCTACTTTATAGATGGTTTAATAAAGGAGTTAGAAACGTTTATAAAATAATACTAAAAATGGTTTAATAAAGCAGTTAAATATTTTTTGACAACAAACTTTGCTTCAAAATACACCGTAAGACCTTTAAAAACACCAAGAAATATTTGCTTACAAAATTTGGTTAATGATCAATATTGCCGTCGACTAGAATTGTTTCATTGACTTGACAATTTCCAGATTCTATTTTATTAATATTCAATAAAAATAGTTACCTAATATAGAAGAGCTCAACATGTGAATTTTGGCAAATTCTTTGTAAAATCTACGAATTACCACAAATAAAGTGATTTGTAATTGGATCTTATAGTGGATGTGAAAAATAAAATTTTTTAACATTTGGGTTTAATCATCACTGTTATACAGCTTTAATAAATATGATCACTTTTATATAACAATTCCACAGCTTATATGTCACGTAGTGGTTACCCAAGACTGTTATAAATAATATATGTTTTATAAACGTGTTACAAATAACTTTAATATAACCTTTATAAAACCAAAAAGTGACTTAAATAGCTAATTAGTTTTATAAAGTCTGCAAAATTCGCAATTTTACTTTATAAATGAAACGGACATCTTTACGATGCTTTGTCCAGTTCAGAATGGCATCCATCTTGAACAATGTACATATTATTTCCCAATAAGTGAATTATTTAGAGCAAAGGCAATAATTTACGAATTGTTTAGGCTGCAGAA
>JAWQRP010004312.1:0-12055 GCA_033557875.1 Quadriops clusia | reverse complement strand
CATTCGTTTGACGTAAACACCTATTTAAAGGTATTTGTTATAGTAATAATAATGCAATGGAATTGATATATTAATTCAAATCTAAATATAAAATAATACAGAAATTTTTACTATTCCTAAGAATAAATAAAAATCATAATGTTAAACAATACACTGCCACTAATACTTCTTACAGTCATGGTAAATCTGGATCAAAGCAGCATTATACGCATATTATACTATGATAGCAACGTCTACAGTAAAATTAATTAGGTACCTTCATAGCAGGGCAATTTAAAAACGGCAAGAAACATTAAAAATAACCATATAAATCATTAATTGTACGTTAGCAGACCGTAGAGCCGCGTACCCTCATTAATCAGTATAATCAAGTTCATTAGCGATACAATTAAGAAGCTTGGGAGATATTTACTTCGAAAATCTACGGTGGTAATAGTTTTTTCTCTTATAAGAACTATTAAAATTTTTCACCATTTCGTTATCCTTTCCAAAGTTAATAATAATTTATTAATCTACAACTAAAAACTAACTTAGGGGTTACATATTAAAAGAAACTAAACGATGCTTCGGACAATTTTTGGTATAATCAGCACCGACCACATTAATCTAGTCGGCGCTAATTTAACGGATGGATTTTGAGAATTAAAGCAGCAATGCTTTAGGGACAATGAATAAACTGAATCATTGAGGATAAATAAAGCAACTCAAGGATTTCGCGAAATCTTGCATTCAATCTAAGCAATTTATTACTCTGCAAATAAATATCTATAAATAAATATTTTTAAAACTCCTGCCCACACAGGAATGTTTGGAGCCAGAATGCTCGGGCACAATGGGTCCTGAAGACAATGCGAAAGCTAAGTAGGCTAAGGAAACAGTAGCACAATTACATAGCGACGCCAGCATAGATCTTTATGTATGGCGTGCACATGGGGACATTTTATGGGCCATTATAAAAATTCTTGTGTCTCTGACGCATTTAAGCATTATTCCTGAGATTGCGGGCGTGCTGGCTTTGGGGAGGAAAGGGGAAATCTTTGTCCAACGCGTAGATACGAGAACTTCCAAGGTCGCCTGGATCTGACTAACTGTACATTTCCCCCACCAGATCACTTCCTGCAACTTGGATCTATACTCAGCTTGTCCGCTCTTCTGGCTACTCCATACACTGCACCGGTTATTCTGATCAGCTGTTGAGTTACCAAGCCAAACGGCGATGCATTGGAACAAAAGAAAGATTTAGGGCGATTAAAGATTTCGGCTTTAACGTAACTGTTGAATTTTCTTATTCTGCTTCTATTGTATGTTCGTACATATTATGGCTTGTTAGTATTTTGTTATTTTAAAGTAGAAACAATTTCTTTGCGATATGAATAAAACGATTTTCACCTAGTGATTTTGTTTTTCTTGGTGCATTTCCATTCCTAAGCCGAGAGTAAAAGAAATCGACTTCATTAAGCGTCTAGAAGTTTTGCTCCAGAAATGAAGAAATATCGACTAGATACATTTAAATTAGAATCTGTCAGAGTAAATAATTGTGCATTAACATGATGCGGCTTACCCATGTAGAAAATCACATAGAAGCTGAACCTGCAAAAGAGAAAAATAAGTTAATGTAATCGAGGAAATGATATGCACTTCTTAAGGCATGAGTTCCACTGAACTTTCTAACAAAATTCATACCGTGATTTGAGCACATAAAGGTTTCTATAAGTGTCGAATAACTCTATATATAAGAAATCAACAGGTTGATGATAGTTATTCAATGATATGTAGTACCCCCAAGTTGAATAGATCAAACAAAGAACGCCTACGTACATGTGAGCCTCAACGTGCATGTAGGTCTGCACAATGCAATGATGTTTACGGGCCAATAATAGGATTTAAAGAAATAATAGGTGCGGTGCAAATTAACGTAGTTATGCTAAGTTAACTCTTCGTAATAGACGGTCTCATATGAGAGATCAGTAGACATTTGAAACGTAACCTCCACGATTTGCACATTCAAACTGTGTGTAGCTACAGATAATGATTAGTGTAATCAGAAATAAAGTAAGGAACCGAATGTATTGGCAAATGCGTCGTGACACACGCACCTCACGACATATGTTTCTCAATTTATTCCAAATGGGTGAATCAATAGTGCTGATGAGAAAGCCAAGAGAATTATGTTTTATGTATCGTGCTTTGTAGGTGGCGACTGTGGCTTCGTGGACGTCGATTCTGTTGTTATGCGTACCAGACAATAATAAAATGAAGACATATAACAGAACGAAATAGAAAATATTTTAATGGCAAGATAACGCTTGAAAAATATTATCCCATATACTTAAAGGTATGTAATTGAACCTAAATGTGAAAATTATGTTAATACAACATATAAACCATTATTTCGTCTACTAAATATTCATGCACATAATCTTTTCCACATATCTAATCAGTTTGGGTGAAACACCCAGACTGAAATAATGTATCTAATTGTAACACGCAGTTCCTATGGGATCGCGATAAATCACTAAATACGTGTGGCTCTCATTTGCAAACTTGATTGAGAAAATTTCGATTCGTAATTAATTTATTATAGGATGCTCCTTAATAGAATGTAAATTCCGAATTTCCATATTACCTCGGGCTCTTAGTCTAATAAAAAAAACCGGTATGGGAAGTAAACACTTCCAGAGGCTAATACGTAAATGGCTGATCCGCCCAAATCAAATTTGAAGCGTTGATTTTCATGCATTTGTATTCAGAATAATTTAAAGGCAATTTAAGGAACAGGGGGCCCGAGCCAGAAATTTTGACGCATGACGTCTGTGTTCCAACGTAATTTTTACTGTTATGGTTGACCATTGTTAAGTTACTAGACGCGGATGAGTTAAATAAATTATTTTTGCTGCAAAGCCGACAGCCTTATGTTTCTAACTCCGACGCATAAGGAGGCAGAATGGATGCATTTATACAACAAAGTGGGTATTAAGGATCGTTTTACACTCCATCCAGGATTTAAATTATTACCGTATATCCGTTAGTGCGAGTACCAGACATTCAGGTTTACCCACACTAATGGAGCATTATGATATTGTCAATTACATGGCTTAAAAGTGTTGCAATTATGCAATTTCACCAATCAACATAATGCTATTGCCTGATTATGTATTGAACATAAATTAGTCTCAAGGATATGGATTGAGATACACATCAGTACAATGATAGCCAATGCATTGATTATTTATGGGCGACTTAAAAGAGAGATCTTTCTGAGCTAGTTTTCTTATGTGTTAAGTATTGGACGTTTACTTAATTTATTATGTCAATCGATGCGATTCAAGTAGGAACGTACGAGTACCAGGCATTTTTTGCTTTGACGGTTTCCCCGTTAAAGGCGAAAACAAATTCGATTGCATCAATTGCGCTGGATACATTTCGAGATTAAATCAATTTGTAGAGCGAAATGAGGAGGTCTAAGAGTGCATGTTTAGCAAATGGTTTTCGTGTACTTCAAGCGCTTTAAGCCCATAAACCGCAATTTATTTACAAATTTCTCCCATTGGCGGCGAAAAGCAAACCAGGAAACGAAATCTTTATGGCCGCAGTCGGCTGCAATGAACGTATGCAACATAAAATCACTCTGACGCACGTCTGTAAGTGTATTTAAAGCGTTTTTGATATAGATCTTCGCCGTATATAGCGTATTTCCGTACATTCTCTGCATACGTACGGTTGTCTTTGTTGTTTAATATAGCCATTACTAATCTTGATGCCCCGTACTTTAAATCGTAAAAAAATCTGGAGCGCGAATTTGCCTTGCTTTTGTCTTTAGGAGGATACAAGACATACTTAGAGAGAAAATTAAGAGATAAATTCGTGTAGGAACTAGACGTAGAACAACTGAGGAAAACAAAATTATTACATCTGAGGTTGTTGTGTTGGGAAAAAAATTCAAGATTTAAACAGCGGCAGCGGGAGGAATAAAGACGTTTATTTCCATTTAAAAGTTACGTGTGCCAGTTCGTCCTTAAAGGGTTACCTGACTATCAGCGTTGAATTCTTGATTAACCGTTTAATAAGAGTTGTACTTTCTGCTTGCGTATGACACCCGATCACATTAATGCAGGGTTAGCTAATTACAATTCTCGCACGTCTAATGAAGGATTGTCTGAATATGCATATATACATTTCACCTTTCCATCCTGTTTGCTCATTTCCTTAAAAAGGAACCGACATTCCTAACGTCAAGACATCATATGTGGGTGCATAATGCACTTATAAAGAAAGACGGCACTTCGAAAAAAAGGGATACATGCATCTCTAATGGACGCATCGCCGCATTTTGAGTGCCTTTCATGTCACTAACAAACGCGCTGCTTTCTTGTTTGTGCCGATGCTTGACACTTCCCAATAGGCGTTACAATGGACGCTGGAAAAATCGCACATGTTCGTGGAGGCGTGCAATTATATATGTGGGGTAATGTGACTATTGTGTTGGAAATATTGTCGAGGATCTATTCATGCATATCTCCATTAATTTTCAAAAACGTCCGTTTAATTGTCTGGATAATAGTTTATAGTGCGAGCCATTCCCTCCGCGACGCTTTTTAAATATCCCGCCAGTGCGGTTTATTTAATGCGATTGTGTTCGCTATACGTTTATAAGGACCATACTTGAACTCGAAGGAAGTAATAATGCCTACTAGAAAGCTTTATATGTAGGTAGGGGATATTGGGACTTGTTGAAACAGCGTACTTATATAAATGGTAAAAATATTCCAAATGATCTCATATTTATGTAGTAGCAGAAAAATATGCTTAATTTTTTTTGTATACCAGGTTGGATTGTATAATACTGTCCTCTTTATCTTTTATTTTTGTAAAAAATTGTTTTATCGAGACAATTTCATCAGAATAGAATTTTTCAACATAAAAATTCACGCAATAAAGAAATAATAGTAATTGGTATAAAAGAAGAGTTAGTTTCAAAATCAAATAAGAAAAAATTTCAAATTTCAAATTATACACCAAGGGAGTTAGACAACGTATTGCTCCCGAGAATTCTTTTAATGCCCGAGACGAGCGTAGCGAGTCGAGGGCATTAAAAATTCGAGGGAGCAATACGTGTCTAACTCCCGAGTGTTCATACAAAACTTTTTCCCCAGCGTTAATAATTATTTTGTAAAAAGTAAAATAATTGTCAAAGGAAAACGTCATGTTTGACAGACGAGGTTATGTATTTGTATCCTGGTAGTTATAGCACTATATGTATGCGACTGGCGTTAATTCTTAATTTGACCGTCGTATGCAGTTTTCTAAAGAAATTGGCAGCACAGTCGAGCGGGAGTAAAGTATCAAAAAGTCCGAAGGGAATAAAGTAGATTACTAATTTTATCGCTTATGTACTTTTTATGACTAATGGCGCCACTATCAAGCGAGAAATAACAACTCATAGGTGCCTAGGGAGTAATATTTGTTATTACAGATTAGTTTTAGGTAAAAAGTAGGTATGTAAAGTGCGTATTACACCCGCTCGGGAGAAAAAATGTTTATTATTATTTTTAAGTGAAGATTATTTCTCTGTTATATGCCAAAACTACACAAATAATTATTAAAAGAAATATCAAATATCAATTAGTAAGTAAGTAAGTATGAGATTTATTCACCAAAAATTGTCGTACAATACAAGTTTACAACATTATAAGGCACGAAAACAATAAGGTAAAAGCGTCAGAAAAATCAATATAATACAAAATTCTAATAAAAACATATAAAATTCTACTCAAAAAACACATACATATACATATGTATATATTCATACACATATACATATTCCCACACAATTTAAGTTTCTTAGACAATTTAAGTTTCCTAGTGGCTCCTTGAAAAGAACTCCTGTAAGTTGTATGGTTCAATGCTTATTAAATGTTTTAATATTTTGGTTTTAAAAACTTGATTATCTGGTTCGCACTTTATATCATTTGTAAGCGCGTTATGAAACTTCATGGATGCATATTTCGGCCCTTTTTCCGACATGGTTAGTCTGTGATTGGGATATACAAAATCTTCTCGGTTTCTGGTGTCATGATTGTGCCCAATGATGCTGTCATCGAAATAAGTACTTTGTTTACGGACAAACATTAGACATTTATATATGTACACAGCGACTACGGTCATTAATTCATGAGCCTTGAAACCTCCCCTGCATGACTCTAGAGAATCCAAACTCAACATTATTCTCAATATTCTCTTTTGCACTCTGAATACTTTGACTATCTCCGTGCTGGCTCCCCAAAAAATTATTCCATATGTGCATAGTGTGTAGAAGTTTGCATAGTAAACTATAGTTAGTGTTTTTAATTTTACATATTTAGCTAGAATTCTTACTGTGTAGCACACACTATTTAGCCTACCACATAGAGCAGTTATGTGTGGGGCCCAATCTAAGGTGTTTTCCATTACTAATCCGAGAAATTTAGCCTCCCTTTTACACTGGATCGTAGTATTATTTAGGATTATCACGTCCGGTATTGCCAGTCTTGTTCTACTTGTTCCAAATATCATGTAGTTTGTTTTGCCTAAATTTAGTTTATTTTCTTTGAGCCATGTCTGCACCCTCGAGAAGACGTTTCCTCCCAGCCCCATGGCTTCCCCCACATCTGTTGCCTCTATCAGCACACTGGTATCATCCGCATAGCTTATTATATGAGATGGTTTTGTGATCACCCTGTTGATGTCGTTCATAAATATTACGAACAGCAGTGGCCCCAAAATGCTGCCCTGAGGGACACCCGCTGTAATCATTGCCACTTCAGATTCCATCTTCTCTTCTTCGCTGCCTATTACCACTTTCTGTGTCCTATTGGTTAGGAAAGAGTTGATCCACTCTAGTGCCCTATTTCGAATCCCGTACTGATACAGCTTTTGAACCATAATGCTATGGTCTATATTGTCGAAGGCCTTCGAGAGGTCTAAGAATACTCCGCATGTGATATTTTTGTTTTCCAGAGACTGCAGAATTGAATCCATAAGGTTGAACACCGCAGTCTCTGTGCTTCTGTTCTTAAGGAAACCGTGTTGACTGTCGCTAATCAACTTGTGCTTGTGCATAAATTCCAGGGTGCGCTTACTCACTACGATCTCGAAAACTTTAGAGAAAGATGAGATCGGTCTGTAGTTCTCAAGTGTATTACTATCACCCCCCTTCCAAATCGGTCTCACTATTCCTAGTTTAAGCATTGAGCAAAGGAGTATTGTAAAGAGTTTCAACCTTACGGACTATAACGAGCCCTAATATAATCCTATATGAAAGAGTGAAGTTATATGTTTGTCTTCGTCTTACTTGCATGGTTATATGGACCCCTGTACGAAGGCGACCTCTTGCGGTGTGTGGCGAAGTTTTGAATATTCGGCGTTCGTGACCTTGGCATACCAATACGACTTGAGAACTTTTTATTAAAAATATTATTTGTGATTATTTGCTAACTTGCCGACTTCTCAGCTAGGAAAGTTTCGTTCGTCGGTGCATAAATAACGACACATGATTAGCACATAAACGGGTTAAATACGTAAATAATCATTTTTGTTACATCAAATTATTTATTATCCAATTATTGTACCTTAACATAATTATAATAAAATATTGAAAATTTTATAAAATACAAAGTTTGTAAGGTTATGTTAGCCATATAGGCATACGAGAGTAGTCGTGATATAAGATGGGCACTTACATGAAAGAATAAATAAATCGTGATACCATCCTACCTTATAACACCCTGATTTTTAAAATTTTCTAAAATTTTAAAAATCAAGATGCTATAAGGTAGGATGGCACCTATTATTTTTATGAGCAGGTTTTTATGTTTTAGACATTCACGGTCACTTCATGTGGGGTCATGTTGGGAACAGTATAATTGTTTTAATTGGGATTCTACTGTTTTAACAATTTTTTTATCAGATTTGTGTAAATGAAAGTATGTGGAGAATTTTTTCATTAAGCCAGACACTAAAACAGCAAACTCTTCCGTTGATCTACGAAGAAAGTTTACATTGTCCGATGAATAGTCTTTGTATAATATAAATAGTTCTTTCTCGTTCAATAATTCTTCTGTCCCTTTGCATAATTTTTGTTCGCACAAATCACATTTGAACTTTTTTTGCAGTGCGTTGATTAAATAACCTGCCACATAAACATTTGAGCACATTTCTAAAATTTGTGCTTCACTTTCTTCCGCTCTTTTATGACAACTGTGCTCCGCTTGCAATTGTTCTTCTTCTGCCTCCTCTTCTATCTGTTGCAAAGGATCTTCATTTTCTGTATCCTCCAGTAGTGCATTTTCTTGGTCTTCAGTTATTACATCCAAACTTTTTAAATTATACACCTCACAATTTGCTGTCCCTAACCTTAAAATGCTACGAGCATATAGCGCATAACAAACCTTCCCGCTTAAATTATTTGAACGGGCTAACCGCTATCTTCAGTGCAATTAACTCGGCGAAATGCGACGAGTGCGCCGCGTAGCGGTCGGCAACATAATGGGCTCGGAAATATTGCATTGGGTTGAATCTCTTTACAATACTCCTTTACTCAATGGTTTAAGTCCATCCGGAAATAATCCCTGCATTAGGGACTCATTTATTAGATAGCACAGGGCTCCACAACACTCATAGCAATATGTTTTAAAAGAAACATGGGTATACCATCGAATCCCGCGCTCCTTTTGTTTTTTAAGCTGTTTATTATGTCGAGTACCTTTTTTTTGTTATAGGTTCCAGTTCCATATGTGATGGATTTTCTGAAATGTGGTTATGATAATTATTCACTATTTTGTGGCACGTATTGGAAGCGCAACTCAGGAACTTTTTGTTGAGGTCATTCACCACGAGTAATTTGTTTCCCTGTGGCAACTTTATTTCCTTACTCACTAGCTCAGACCTAGTTAGATTATTAACTATTTGCCATACTGATTTCGATACATTATCAGTTGTTGAAATTTTTTGTTGGATTTGGTTTTGTTTTAGCTTTGTTAGTAGTAAGTCGTATTCTTTCTTTGTGTTTTTATATGGTGTTAAATAATATTTGTCACAATTTTTCATTACGTATAGCACATCCAATTTATTTTTCAAATGTTTGAGTTCATCAGAGTTGGTTTCTTAAATTTGTTTGTAGTTTACGTCGTGTTTCTTCAGTGGGAAGCACACATTAAACATATTTATTATCAAATATTATCAAGTATTAATCAAAAAATAGAATATTTTAGAAGTTCGAAATAAAAAATATATAGAAATTTAAGAGGTCAAGAAAAGAAATAAAAATTTTGATAGGCATACGTTATTCTAGCTATGTAATCACCGATCCTATTCTCTCAATACTAAAAATATAATTTAAGTAATATATTAAAATTCTTAATATCGCGCTTTTAATACTTAAATCAGTAGAATTTCCTTGGGATATCCTTAATTAGAATATCCTTCGTTAGAATAACTAAACTCGAGGAATAATTAAACTAATACAGTAATTACAAAGTAATCTAAATTTCGCGCTGGAAGTTTTTGAACTTGACCAAGTTTCTCACGCAAAGGATCGTTTAGATCTCAGCTTAGATAAACAAACCAACTAAACGCATTAAAATTACCAGGGAATTTTCACGTGATTACATCCGATGCGTTATGAAATTGCACGATGTTCACAAAATTAATGCGAGAACTCGAATATCCGGGGTCTGCCGCGATCCTTCTGACACCTTCTCACGTTCAAAAGCATTTACAAGACAATTACACGCGTTTTCTTTCCCTCGGACTGCGGCAGGGAAATTGTTGAAACAATCCATCTTCCTACGACAAAAGCCCACATTACCCTACATCAGCTCGGAAACAAGGCTCAGGCGTGCAGTCGAGGGCCAGCGATAAGTGCATAAGAGGCATCCGGATTTTTGCGCCGTTTCGAAGACACTTTTCTTCCTCTTCGCCTTCATTATGGCGGGCTAATGGCTGCGCGTCAACACACGTCACGGCGCAAGCTGAGAAGCAAAAAATCCGAATGCAAAATCACCTGTTCTACACATGTACTGTACGTAAGTGAATTTACCGTAGCATCGGCGTATTAAAGCCGAAAAAGAACTAAGAAAAAAATTGCTAATGCTTAGTGAATATAAATTGTTGTTCACTTGTTCCTTAATGGATTTAATAAATGGGCACGTTGCGAACACACACGGCTCAACCATCTTCCCACTGCTATGTAATTATATATACGTTCTAGGAATACTAACTACTCCTCGGACGTATTTTATAGGAAATCACATACACTCATACGTACAATCGTTATTATCAAGTAATATAACGTCGGGGTACCAACCAGAAATATTTCTAACTGGAGACTTCTCTCTATTTTTAACTGGGTTTATGAAGGTGTAAATGTTTACAACATCTCCATTTACCACTTTAATTCAATTAAGCACCAAGCTCCCCATTCCCTCTCTTTATAGTCTACTTACGTTTTACTGCTTAAAAATTTTCACGAATGCCTGAGTGCTTTTCTTCAATATCCAACAAGGAAATTGATAAACTCGCTAATTGTACGTAATTAAATCACACATTGACCAGTTCATCTAAGCCTCGTTAATAGCTGGTTTCATAAATGTTAGATTCGTTGAAATGCCAACTTCATTAATATTTAAATTACATACAAAATATAAAATTAAAACGTACTTGCGGTTCATATTCCCGCGTTGTTCTTTATAATCAGTTACGCATTTGACTAACATATTTTTACAATTAATTGTAACATTTATGACATATTTGCTCAAGGATACTGGACGTTTCAAGGTACTATTCAAATTCTTACGAAACTCTGTTTAATTTAATATTCCTCTGATTAGTCCAACGTAACGCAAGCAAGAAAACTAATCACATTAAAATAATCTACTTTTTATAATGCTTGTTGTAATGGCGTTTTAAAACGTCGTAAACGCGTTGCGTGAGGCGAATTAGAAAAATTTCGCAGTCATTTATCAATCAATGCGAATTAATAACGAGTAAATATCTATCTATCTATTAATTGCCCATAATGGACAATAACACATTAGTCGTGTACGAGCCAAGAGGTCGCGCGTCTGCGGCAAATTTTTGCCTTATCCGATTTCCCGCAAATTAACCCAGCAGATGCACACGTATCTAATTGTCCAACATCTGAAATGTCAATACAAATAATAAAACCAGATAAACAAACATCGTGTTTCCTCGTCTCGACTTCATAAATGCCACGATGACTTTTAATTTGCCTGGTTGTCTAGAAGCGCCGGCCGAGTTGATTTATGCCGTTCGGGGATGTGTGTATGTAAGATCGATTTTTCTGCTATGTCTAAAGGTAACCTCTATGTCTATAGATAATTTCTATGACTAAAGGTAATTTCTATGTCTACAGGTAATTTCGCGTGACATTTACAAGAATCGCGGGCCGACCTTCATGACCACCGTTTGTGGACCCCTGTGTGTAACAAAGAGATATCTACGTTGGAGTAAGCTGACCTATGAGGCAATTCCGGGGCTTGCACGTACGGCTGGAATGTGCTGGGAACCGTGCCCGATGTATCTCCAACTTTACTGACTCCTTTTGACCTTTTTTATTGGATTTGTAGAGCTATGAATTTCACTGTTGCAAAGTAAACCACTTTTTACCTGATTGTTATCTTTAGGTGTGTGCTTTTGAATGTCACCGATGAAGATTCATTTAAATGAAGGTTGGACTCTGGAGAGCATCACCATGCATTCCCTAGCAACTTTGTTCGAGAATACGTTAAACATCCCAAATGCAGCCTAACCGCCCAAGTAACACATTGGAGTAACTATATGACCAATATATTATATAACTACTTTATAATTGTATTTCTTAAACCTATATGTTTTATAAGTACGTTAAAAAAGCTACATTTGCATCGAAAGTCAGATAGGTTTTATAAAAGAGTTAGAAACGTTTATATGATAACGTTATAAAACTAGTTTATTAAACAGTTTTATAAAGCAGTTAGGAACGTCTATAAAACAACACTATAAATCTATTTTATAAATG
>JAWQRP010004311.1:0-12057 GCA_033557875.1 Quadriops clusia | reverse complement strand
ATCGAGGTACACCTGTAGCAACAACAGAATAGCAACAACAGAATAGCAACAACAGAATAGCAACAACAGAATAGCAACAACAGAATAGCAACAACAGAGTAGTAACAACAGAGTAGCAACAACACATTATAATTCACTGGCATAATTAGGAATAATTACGCATTAAACTCTCGTGACATGTAACTGCCGACGTGCTTCCCCTCTCTCTCTCTCCGAAGAGATCATTTCTTCTTCTCGTCTGCTTTGCTCGCCTTCGCCTTTATTCAGGCGATTTCCCAGGCAGCTCCGCAAAGTCCTCAACAATGCGGATTCGTAAATCACTTTTAGCATACTTAGCGAATGACGGACGTACTGTAACTAAAATAAAAAAACCGAAGCAAAAAACCATAAGGTTGGTTTGTCTTACATGACGGACATATCCGCTTTTCTTCTACTTGCGTTCGTACATGTATACGTATACGTACTGGGAATACGAGAATATGCGTTAATTTTAACGAAGACGTTAACAATCATTAAGCATTGGAACGAGACGACAGTATGTACGAAACAGATCGTATGCGGTATGAATAAGTGTATAATAAGCAGAAAATAAGTAGTGAGTTTTGGGGGTTGCTAGTCTTTATATTTATGAGAGTCTAGAATCCCCAATATATACTACTAATAATAATAATTAATAATGAAGTAGGTAATAACTATCAATAAAACAATAAATCATTATCAAGGATTAATACGATAAAACAATAAATCATTATCAAGGATTAATACGATAAAACAATAATTAATAATAATAAACAATAATAATAATAAATAATAATAATAAACAATAATGACAAGATAATAAATAACGTTAATAATAAGACAATAATAATTATATAGCGAGTGTCCCAGTAATAGTGGTTCAGACAATAATAATACATTAGAGCCCGTCCTGAAATTGTTGCCCCCAGAATATATGGAAGAGTACAGATGGTTCGCAAGAAGTGCTTAATAACAATAATAAGGATAACTGTATAGAGCAGGAGCAAACACTCTCATCGGCGAGGTATATGAGCTAAACCGTAGTGGAAGGATGTGTCTGCCTCTACATCAACGTGTGATGAATACAATTTCGAATTAAATGAATGGGATATGTAATTACACAGCTATTAAATATTGCAAACCATTAATCCGGTTTGTAATTTATTTAATTGAGTAGGTATTTCTCATTAACAACTTTATTTCAACGGCGGCTGCGGCAGCACTAGCGCAAAGACAACTCACCACTCTTAGCTATAGGTGCATCAAATGCTTGTCCTCTATGAATTTCTATAATATATATATGTATATCAATATACCATCCTATACTCTAGTATAAAGGTAAATACTGTTAGACGCCCATAAATCAAAGCACACATACTCATTTCTATAAAATCAGAATTTATGGCAATACTAAGTACACGCGGCGCCATTTAAATAGCTAATTAATACCTGTACGCAGATGCACATTAGATCAATTACAGGCGGATTATTATATTTATGTACACGTAAACATGCAGGTCTTATAGCAGTGATTGCAAAAGCTGGGCAAAAACTGGAGGAGGAATAAGATGCTAAGTGGACAAGAGATGCCGAGGCTGCACGGCCGCATGAATTTATCGCTTATAATTCTTAAATTGAATACATTCATTATCGCAATTCGTATCACATAAAGCGGCCGAGGATTTACATTTTGAGCTAAACTTGTTTGTTATTAATCTATTTCAATTTTATGCCGCATCGCTTTGCTCCTTTTGCTGTCTGATGTTCGCTTCTCTCACTTTGTTTTGCTCTTGTTTCTCGTCGTTCGTTTTCTTGACATGTTCTTTGGTATGCACACTTAGATGATAAACATGATAACATGATAACATAATAACATAATAACATGATAACATGATAACATGATAACATGATAACATGATATCATGATAACATGATATCATGATAACATGATATCATGATATCATGATATCATGATAACATGATATCATGATAACATGATAACATGATAACATGATAAACTCAATGGGCATGACGTATCATACATTTCATTACCCAAAAATAAAAATTCTACAAAAAAAAAGAAAGTAAAAAAAGAAAGAGAGTTCAAAAAGCATCTTATGTTGGAGATGCTGCATATCAAAAGACAGAATGTGGTCCGAACAACAAGAGGGGCATTAGTGATCTCCCTAAGGATACGACGATAATTATGATTCTTATTATCGACAAATAGTTTTCAACTTTTATAAGAATGGTTAGAGAGGTAATGCGTTGGTAATGTACAGACAGCAACGTGGATGGACAGCAACACGAATGTGTAATAAATCGCGTCGTTGGTTATTAGTGCGTTACAGCGGTTTAGGTGGACGAGGAGCCTGCAGAGTGCAGCATAGCAGTGCACTCTCGAGTGCATCGGTGGCGAGGAGCAGGAATAACTGTTCCTGCGTACCATCATCCGTCCGCTGGCAGCCGTCGTGACGTAATTGAATTCTTCAGCACGCCCTCCGAGGCTAGAGTCCCATTAGCCCAGATAGGCCCCTCTGCGAGTCGCTGCCTCTTCTTCTTGCCGCTCATGAATGGCTGCGTGGCCCGCGCAAGGCCCATCGGCCAAGACGCCGACCACATCACCGTCGTGGCATGCCACGGAAATGGCCCGGCCAACTCGACCGTGCGTCCGATTATGAAGAACACGTGTGCGCCGGTCTCACGCAACGAAGCTGGTGCCGTTGGTGATGCTGCAGGTCTCGAGTCCGAAATGTCGGTCGAGATGGCCGAACTGGTGGTCGGCGGCGAAGAGGGTCCGCGACTGGTGGCCGGCGAGTGAGGCAATCGGATGGTTATGGGTATGCCAATTCACATGACCGCTATTGTGTGCGTACCCAACGGCCCCTCATGGTTATTGACACCGCACCTCGCGAGCGCACAACCACACGAGCACGAGCTCGAGCTCGGGCTCGGCCACGACTCGGCCGCAGAGCGGTGCGATGGTGCGGTGGTACGGCTACGGAGACGAGAGAAGAAGAAGAGAGCCGCTCGGACTTGGTCCGGCCCAACGGCGCGCTTAGGTGCCGGTACTCACATCGGAGTGCTTCGCTGCACATACAACATATGCCAGCAACGTTACGTACTGTTATTTTAAATAGCACATTACTGAAGTTGGAACGCTTGTTCTGTGAGCCAGGTGTGAATGGTGCATGTCCGTGCAGGGTGACGGCAAATTCCTCTTAGCCATACTTTTCGACTGAAGACGTACCAAACATCTGGCGTTTGAAAGATCAAGGACATTAAACATCCCGAACTTTAATGATCTAAGGTTTTAAAGACAGTTAAAGGGGTGAAGACTTACCAAAGATCTAGGGCTTTAAATAACACAGTTAAAAAATTAGATAGTTAAATAACTAAGACAGTTAAAAAATAAGACAGTTAAAGGAGTGAAGACGTACCAAAGATCTGGCGTTTGAAAGATCAAGGACATTAAACATCCTGAACTTTAATGATCTAGGGTTTTAAAGACAGTTAAAGGGGTGAAGACTTACCAAAGATCTAGGGCTTTAAATAACACGGTTAAGAAATTAGATAGTTAAATAACTAAGACAGATAAAAAATAAGACAGTTAAAGGAGTGAAGACGTACCAAAGATCTGGCGTTTGAAAGATCAAGGACATTAAACATCCTGAACTTTAATGATCTAGGGTTTTAAAGACAATTAAGGGAGCGAAGACATACCAAAGATCTAGGGCTTTAAATAACACGGTTAAAAAATTAGATAGTTAAATAACTAAGATAGTTAAAAAATAAGACAGTTGAAGGAGTGAAGACGTACCAAAGATCTGGCCTTTGAATGATCAAGGACATTAAACATCCCGAACTTTAATGATCTAGAGTTTTAAAGACAGTTAAGGGAGTGAAGACTTACCAAAGATCTAGGGCTTTAAATAACACGGTTAAAAAATTAGATAGTTAAATAACTAAGATAGTTAAAAATTAAGACAGTTAAAGGAGTGAAGACGTACCAAAGACCTGGCGTTTGAAAGATCAAGGACATTAAACATCCCGAACTTTAATGATCTAAGGTTTTAAAGACAGTTAAAGGGGTGAAGACTTACCAAAGATCTAGGGCTATAAATAACACAGTTAAAAAATTAGATAGTTAAATAACTAAGACAGTTGAAAAATAAGACAGTTAAAGGAGTGAAGACGTACCAAAGACCTGGCCTTTGAAAGATCAAGGACATTAAACATCCCGAACTTTAATGATCTAGGGTTTTAAAGACAGTTAAGGGAGTGAAGACTTACCAAAGATCTAGGGCTTTAAATAACACGGTTAAAAAATTAGATAGTTAAATAATTAAGATAGTTAAAAAATAAGACAGTTAAAGGAGTGAAGACGTACCAAAAACCTGGCGTTTGAAAGATCAAGGACATTAAACATCCCGAACTTTAATGATCTAAGATAGTTAAATAAATAAAACAGTTAAAAAATAAGACAATTAAAATTAAGGACAGTTAAAGGAGTGAAGACTAAGAATAACACAGTTAAAAAATTAGATAGTTAAATAAATAAGATAGTCAAAAAATAAGACAGGTAAAAAATAAGACAGTTAAAGGAGTGAAGACGTACCAAAGATCTAGGACTTAAAATAAGACAGTTAAAGAACTAAGACAGTTAAAGGAGTAAAGACGTACCAAAGATCTAAGGCTTTAAATAACACAGTTAAAAAATAAGATAGTTAAATAACTAAGATAGTTAAAAAATAAGATAATTAAAAATTAGGACAGTTAAAGGAGTGAAGACGTACCAAAGATCTAAGACTTTAAATAATACAGTTAAAAAATGAAATAGTTAAATAAATAAGACAATTAAAAAATAAGACAGTTAAAAAATAAGACAATTAAAAATTTCTACAGTTAAAGGAGTGAAGACGTACCAAAGATCTAAGACTTTAAATAACACAGTTAAAAAATAAGATAGTTAAATAAATAAGATAGTTAAAAAATAAGTCAGTTAAAAAATAAGTCAATTAAAAAATAAGACAATTAAAAATTAGGACAGTTAAAGGAGTGAAGACGTACCAAAGATCTAAGGCTTTAAATAACACAGTTAAAAAATAAGATAGTTAAATAACTAAGATAGTTAAAAAATAAGACAGTTAAAGGAGTGAAAACGTACCAAAGACCTAAGACTTTAAATAACACAGTTAAAAAATAAGATAGTTAAATAAATAAGATAGTTAAAAAATAAGTCAGTTAAAAAATAAGTCAGTTAAAAAATAAGTCAATTAAAAAATAAGACAATTAAAAATTAGGACCGTTAAAGGAGTGAAGACGTACCAAAGATCTAAGGCTTTAAATAACACAGTTAAAAAATAAGATAGTTAAATAACTAAGATAGTTAAAAAATAAGACAGTTAAAGGAGTGAAAACGTACCAAAGACCTAGGATTTTAAATAAGACAGTTAAAGAACTAAAACAGTTAAAGGAGTGAAGACGTACCAATAATCTAAGGCTTTAAATAACCAAGTTAAAAAATAAGATATTTAAATAACTAAGATAGTTAAAAAATAAGACAGTTAAAGGATTGAAGACGTACCAAAGATCTAAGACTTTAAATAACATAGTTAAAAAATAAGATAGTTAAATAAATAAGACAGTTAAAAAATAAGACAGTTAAAAAATAAGACAGTTAAAAATTAGGACAGTTAAAGGAGTGAAGACTAAAGATCTAAGACTTTAAATAACACAGTTAAAAAATAAGATAGTTAAATAAATAAGACAGTTAAAGGAGTGAAAACGTACTAAGAATACTGTCCAGATTGTATAATTATTGCCACTTCGCGCTCGCTCGCTTCGCTCGCTCGCCGCCTCGCGCCTTCGGCGCTTGCATTTAATACAGTAATCTGGAGTGAGATAATAAAATAACCTTTTGTTATAAAATTATTTTAAATTAAAATTTCTTTGAATTAAAATTATTTTAAACATTTATTATTATAACAAACATTTATTAACATAGCAAACATTTATTATTATAACAAACATTTATTAATATAGCAAACATTTATTATTATAGCAAACATTTAATATTATAGCAAACATTTATTATTATAGCAAAAAAGACACTAATAAATTACTCAAAAATTCGAAAAGCTGTGAAAGAAAACTAATAAAACGTATATTTTGGACAATAAATTATTGGGGCATCTGTTTTGCTCGCTTCGCTCGCAAGCGCTCGTGCCTTCTGCGCTCGCTTTTAATACAGTCAACTGAAATGAGATAATTAACCAAAGTTTTATTACGAAATTATTTTAAATTAAAATTCTCTTATATTAAAATTATTTCATTTTAAAATTATTTCATTTTAAAATGATTTCATTTTAAAATGATTTCATTTTAAAATGATTTCATTTTAAAATTATTTCATTTTAAAATTATTTCATTTTAAAATTATTTCATCTATTGCTGCTATTCTGTAGTTATTCTGTTGCTATTCTATTGCTGCTATTCTGTAGTTATTCTGTTGCTATTCTATTGCTGCTATTCTGTTGCTAATATGTTGCTATTTAACGGCTTTTTCATGCTCAAGACCCTTTTGCCCAGTCTTCGTGTGAACCTAACAGTACTCCTCTTTAATGCCGTCATAAATTTTCATAAAATTAACAACGAGAGCAGACACAACAAATTATTAATTATGACGAATGTCTAAGGTGCAATTACGCGCGCGGTTTTGAGCTTTTTTTGTGGGCCAGGCCGCTATTATACAGCTTCCGGTGTATATATTATGAGTAATTGTTTCAACACATGTTAATTAATTAGACGGTTTTTGGGTTTATGAGTTCCTCTGTTGAGCTTCAATCTCAAAGTTTAGGCTATAAACTAATTTATAATTAAAAAATATGGAAGTGCCTCAACTTAATTTTGGAGTGATTTTATCTTGAGAAGAGACGAACAACTTTATTAAGGGACCGATACGGTTAACTCAGCATTGAAATCTCCGCTTAGGCCATACGGTGACAAAAATTACGAAACGTCCTGTATAGCTCCGATCATAAGGGTAATTATGGATGTTATCCATGCAGCAAAGAACGCAATATTGGTTAATAGAATGCAGCAATTCAGCCCAGATTACGACAGCGCAGAGCTTATATGCGGTTATTAATCATAAGACTGAGTGATATATTGCCTTCCGTACTCAATTTTCTCGTCGCTACCGAGCAATAATTGGAGGAAATCTATTTGCTTTGCGCGAGATCCATCAAATCCGTTAAATTCCTTCTGCGGCTTGCGCACCTTCGACTTGATTCCTCATCAAGTACGAGTTGGAATTGATCATTTGACATTCACTTGGAATTGATCAGTTTGCAAGTTTTGCATTTGTCGTACCTAAATAAGGTACTACATCGATTGTCGGCTTCTGGTTCTTCTGGTTGGCGAGAGATTCTTTTCATTGGAGACATATTCTCATTGGTGACATATTCTTCTTATTGGTGACATATTCTCATTGGTGACATATTCTTCTCATTGGTGACATATTCTTCTCATTGGTGATATATTCTTCTCATTCGCAACATATACTTCTCATTGGTGACATATTCTTCTCATTGGTGATATATTCTTCTCATTCGCAACATATATTTCTCATTGGTGACATATACTTCTCATTGGTAATATATTCTTCTCATTGGCAACATATTCTTCTCATTGACGATAGATATTGCCAATAGGTTCTCTGGATTGTCAACAATTCTTTAGATCATCACCAGGTTCTCCAATTGTCAAGATATTCTCCTGATTCCTCAAAGATTAATGAAAATGAACGATCAACTTTGTCATGGGATTACCCAGAGTCAACTTCCGCATGGAAGGAATTCTTCCGCTAGGTAATCGCGCTTCAGCGCGCTGAAATGTAGTCCACAGCCTACTGCGACCAGTGGTTCAGTGATGGCAACCTTGAAAACGAAAATTAGGCTAAGCAGCTCCGATGAGCCAGCCGAGAGTTCCTGAGTGCATTAAAGCCTCCTCGCCAGACAAATTAGAAGTTAACGATTAATTCTTGGACGGTCTCCTCAACGCGCGACTCGCCTCATCCTCTCAGTTATCAATGAACTTGTTCTTTCTCCAAACCTGTAAATATCGCCGGTGCCGAGCCGATGGCTCGCTGCGTCTCTTGGAATGTCGACAATTATGCATTCCGATGGCGCGGCTCGGCCCATCTTCTTCTCTTGCCGCAATTTCTCGAAAAAATCGGTTTTCTACGATGATTTCGATTTTTATAAACATTGGATTTTTCTAAATGATGGATTTTTCTAAATGTTTGATTTTTCTAAATGATTTATTTATCTAAATGTTGGATTTTTCTAAATGATGGATTTTTCTAAATGTTGGATTTTTCTAAATGTTGGATTGGTTTGGTACTTTGGATAAGTACATTGTCGAAGATCCACATCTAAATCGCCAACGGTTCGAATAAATCAATAGATGGTCTAGAAGGTGGCAAGACAAGTAAGTGAGCGAGAGAGTGACTCTCTCGTAATCTCTCCTCATCATTTTCGAACAGTTTGAAAAAGGAGGAGAAGAAAGGTGCAGCGCTAATACCTCGGCATCCTGCACTAATGGCATTCATTCATCTGCATGCTGTTTAGAAATGACCTACATTAATTTCATTTCGCATAATAAATAGGATGAGTTATCCGAGGAATTTTAGAGAAAATGACCTGCTGGCTGGCACTCAGCAGAGTTCTGAACTCGTTCGTCATGCATACGTACGAATTCCTCTAATATTCCTTCGATATCCGCTCTTTTCTTATTTCGACCATATTGTGTTATTTTATTGTTCAATTTTAGAATTGTTCTATTACAGTAATCTTCTTGGTCATTTGCTCTCTTTCCTTTTGCTCTATTCTGGTCTCCTCCGCAGTTGGCGCGGCTAAGTGTTACCTCCACAAAACAGATGTTCTCCGATTGTTGCTTATTACAATAATTACTTTGCTTGATTAACTTAATCGCCGCACTTAGAGCACCGGATTAGCCACTTAGGTGATTAGTTCGATCAGTCTCCATCGGTGCGGCGCATAGTCGATCATGACGATTGTGCTAGATGTTCATAATGTACCAGTTAAAGTGTTAGATGTGAAACTGTTAAAAGTACCAGTTAAACTGTTAAAAGTACCAGTTAAACTGTTAAAAGTACCAGTCAAACTGTTAAAAGTACCAGTTAAACTGTTAAAAGTACCAGTTAAACTGTTAAAAGTACCAGTTAAACTGTTAAAAGTACCAGTTAAACTGTTAAAAGTACCAGTTAAACTGTTAAAAGTACCAGTTAAACTGTTAAAGTACCAGTTAAACTGTTAAAAGTACCAGTTAAACTGGTACAAGTACCACTTAAAGTGTTAAAGGTACTATGACAATTTACGATTGAAAATTAAGAAGCGCCAAGTTTGTTTGCCAAATTAGCGAACTTTAATTTTTTCCCGGCCCCCAAAACGCTATTTCGAATATACGTTTATAAGATAGGTAATTAACCGTTTGTTCATCACAGAGGATGACGAATCACTTCGGAACCGCTTTTTTCGAGCGGCATTTTCTTAGCACGTAATAGCCTCTTCACCTATTCTGGCGAAGAAGAATTTTTCATCCGGAAATTGTATTATTATAATTGACTGATGATTTCACTTGGAAAGCAACCATCAACACACTCACCATAGGAACACGAGAGTTAAAACGAGATTTACTCATGTTCGTATAATACGTACATTCCCAAGTAGCACAAATAGTTATATAATAGCTCAGAAAACGTTTTCTCGACAATTTAATAAACCAGAAGTTTTATAAAAATGTCTTGAAAACGTTTATTCGACCCTTATATAACGCTTATATACCCCAAATAGGCGCAGGTTATAAAGCAATCTTATTGTATTAAAGTAATACAAAAAGTTATATAATTGCTGAGAAAACGTTTTCTCGACAAATTAATAAACCAGCAGTTTTATAAAAATGTCTTGAAAACGTTTATTCGACCCTTATACAACCTTTATACACCCAAAAGGTTATATTAAAGTATATCTGAACACATTTATAAAACCATTTTGAGTTTGATAGGTATCCTGCTGTTACTTCTATATAACAATTTTTATTTATAATGGTAATCTTAATAACTCTTATAAGACAATTTGGCATCTTACGAAATAATTTGGCAAACTTTATATAACTTTTCACTCTTGTAGAAGTTGTATTGTCGTTTATAACCTTACCTTTTTAAAACCACCAATGTCCATTATCATTTTTATTAGATTTACGAATACAGTAATTTCCAAGTTGATAATGAATTGCGCATGGCACTACTGATAAAATGTATGAAGTTACTTCTTGAAAATGCAAGCGCCCTTAAAATTCATACATCTTACTGTGAATATTTGCATACATAGTATTTATCACCAAACATGTTATTGAACTATATTAGTCAACTAATTGTCATATCTCTCTAAAAACTTGATTCTGCAGCCTCAACAATTCGTAATTTATGGCCTTTGCTCTAAATAATTCACTTATTGGGAAATAATATGTACATTGTTCAAGATGGATGCCATTCTGAACTGGACAAAGCATCGTAAAGATGTCCGCTTCATTTATAAAGTAAAATTGAGAATTTTTCAGACTTTATAAAACTAATTAGCTATTTAAGTCACTTTTTGGTTTTATAAAGGTTATATTAAAGGTATTTGAAAAACGTTTATAAAACATATATTATTTATAACAGTCTTGGGTAACCAGTACGTGACATATAAGCTGTGGAATTATTATATAATAGTGATCATATTTATTAAAGCTATATAACAGTGATGATTAAACCCAAATGTTAACAATTTTGATTTTTCACATCCACTATAAGATCCAATTACAAATCGCTTTATTTATGGTAATTCGTAGATTTTACAAAGAATTTGCCAAAATTCACATGTTGAGCTTTTATATATTAGGAAACAATTTCCATTGAATATTAATAAAATAGAATCTGGGAATTGTCAAACCAATGAAACAATTCTAGTCGACGCCAATATTGATCATTAATCAAATTTTGTATGCAAATATTTCTTGGTGCTTTTAGAGGTCTTACGGTTTGTTTTGAAGCAAAGTTTGTTGTCAAAAAATATTTAACTGCTTTATTAAACTATCTATAAAGTAGATTTATAGTGTTGTTTTATAAACGTTTATAACTCCATTAATAAACCATTTATAAAATAGATATATAGTATTGTTTTATAAACGTTTATAACTCCATTAATAACTCATTTATAAAATAGATTTATATAACATGCCCAGATTTATAGTGTTGTTTTATAGACGTTCCTAACTGCTTTATAAAACTGTTTAATAAACTAGTTTTATAACGTTATCATATAAACGTTTCTAACTCTTTTATAAAATATCTAATTTTCGATGCAAATATAGCTTTTTTAAAGTACTTATAAAACATATAGGTTTAAGAACTACCATTATAAAGTAGTTATATAATATATTGGTCATATAGTTACTTCAATGTGTTACTTGGGATACCTACCTTCGAATAGCTGTTTGAGATGACCAAAGCCCCATTCGCCATGCACGCTCAAGACCGACATTTCAAACACTTGTTGTTGAAAGAAGACACGACCAACAAGAATATATGGTGATTTGTCCGGCGGTTTCGAACTCATGCGCATTACTGTTTGAAGAGATTCCCAAAATATTTTGTGGTTCAATCACTAAAATGTATTAATTCGAAAAATTGAGATACTTCTTCAACAATTATGAACATTGTATTAACCTCATGTGTTAACAAATAATTCACCATTGCGAGAATTATGAGTGATGTTTTAGTTTTATATTATTATTCATTAAATCAACATTTTTTTTATTATGCCAATTCAAACACGAGTAACATGTTTGAAAATAAAAGGGAGGCACTGTTCCTGACAATTTTATTTATTTATTCGGAAGGCGACCGGTTTCGTCTTATTAGGACATCCTCAGGCCTTTGTAGTCGAATTATTAAAGTGTGCAAATAGCACA
>JAWQRP010004310.1:0-12058 GCA_033557875.1 Quadriops clusia | reverse complement strand
GACATCTGTTGTACACCTTATGAACTATATATAAAAGAAAACTATAACTATAATAACATTTAACTCTAAATTTTAACGTGCTCCAAAAGAATACAAATAATAATTACTTAATTATATACAGCTTATGTACAGACTTGAATACTTCAACAAAACATCAGAAAATATATCGGGCATGTAACAGTATATGGATTGTTGTGCTATCGTTTAATTTTTAAATGGTAATTATAATTAACGTCTCCTATTAAACGATGTCTTATGTAACAGTAATTTAATTATAGACAAAAAAATTGTCGACCAGGGGAAGAAGCGTGATTCGAGTAAGAACCTCAATTACATACTTCGGAAAAGTGGCCTATTATAGTAGATGTAGAAGAATATAATATTAGATTGCAAATTAAACAACTTTACTGTAATTTTACAGAACTTTTGTCTAGCTGCGTAATATTCATAAAGAATTCTATACTTATTATGTTTTTTTTTAGTAAATCTATAGTTTATATATATTCTCTAATTTTATATATACAAGTACTTAACCTAGAAATTGGAGCTATAATCTAGACCTTTCTAAATCTACACGTGTGAAACTTGTTATTAGCAATTTTACCCAAGTACTAATTTCCCGCGACTAAAACCAACCGAAGCACCTCTATGTGTTCGAAGCAATTTTTGCCCTCGGTGTTCGCAAAAAAGAAACCCTTCCTGAGAGAGCACAGGAAAAGAAAACAACGGAAGGCAGCGAAGAAAAACAAAAGCTAAACGCTGAAATAAAGCGGAGCAAGCAAAAGTTGGAGATGGCGCTGGTAGGCGGCAGTGCGCCCGGCTTTTGTCTTTTCTCGAGCGACTTGATCCGGCGGCGGCGGCGGTGCGGCAAGCGGGAGCAATTTGTAAGAAGGAAGAGGAAGAAAGAATATAGCAGGTGGCGGGCAACTGATAGAGCATTAATGAGGTCATTTAAATGCATGACGAGAGGGGGTGCTGGCGATCCTGACCGGGGAATCCCGAGGGTGCGCGCCCCCTGGCGGAGGATGCGGGATTTGATGACAGTGTTTTACAGGGCCCACAGCCACCTCGCGGCCGCCCCGACCCGACCGGCACTTGTTTTCACGCTACTCGCCCGCCAATCCAGGAGGCCGAGCATGCACTCTGCTGCTTTTATTACTACTACAACTTGTATGCCTCGTCCGTTTAAGTTTGGGCAAACTTTAGGCAACTACTCTATACCAATGTTCTGGAAAACTATGTACAACTTCTACGTTTGCCTGGTTTCTTTACTGAATTGAAATTATTTGAACCTCTGGAAACACTTTTAATTTAATTAATACTCTTGTTTTGTCATTTTTACGCGAGAAATATTTTGTTGTTAATACTGAACAAATCATTCAACTTTTTAAGTCGACACCTACGTATTCCCAAAAACAAATGAAATGATACATACATACTTTGACATTAGATTAAACAAACAAGTGAATGTAGAGTTCAGTTGTTCGGCGAGGGCCAAGGGGCAGGAAGGGGGTGAGGTTTCAATACGGATCTAGATACCCTTGCCTCCGTATCCTCGAGGGTGCCATCCACGTAATGTTGTGCGTATATATGTGCGATGAAGGGTGGTGAGAAGGGACCGCGCATCTTTGATAGCCCTAGGGTCAACTGGTCCCAGGAGACCCTGCCGACCTCCTGCCCATCTCTATCACATACGTGCGTTCCAAATAAATTATGCACCAGAGCCCAAAAGCCCGCACTTTCCGCTCGACCCCCGTAGTTATAAAGTGCCGCTGCCCTATCGATGCGGTGCAGCGCTGAATTAATAAAGTGCATCACTATTTCAGGCTGATTTGACTTTAGCTGCCCTAATTTGCCATATTTACTGCTATGGAGTTTTAGATACATTTTACGATTTCCCGACGCATTGCTGCAAGTCAGAATGGAGAAGTTACGTAAAAAATTGATGTTCCTACAAGGATAGTAAAATCAATGTGTGGATATTTTATAATTTGGTTCAAAAAGTTTCTAATTTGGATTAGAAGTTTTAATTATTTCGCGGCAGAAACGATGACGTACCGTAAACGTCACAATTTGGTAATTCAATGCTTATAGGGGAATGTAATAATACTACAGGGAAATAATTAATAAATATGTACTTACAATATATAATATGCACACTATCAGCATAAAATATGAGATAACTATACTACTGGTATTTTTTACTTGTCATATTTGACGTTTGTTAAATGTCATCGGGTGCGTTCGCGTATTGTAACAATGCAAATCTTACCCTACAGCTTACACTGTAAATAAGTTATTCTCAACATTTTTGAGGCGACGAAACGGTTGGAGAAATTAATGAAACATTACTGTTCCACGAATCATTTTTTAAGAAAAACTGCTATGAAATTTTTCTGACTTTCAACGGGTAGATTCAAAATATTATGTCCTAGTTGTGAAGTTCTAGAAGTACCACTGAACTAAATATCCCTACTATATCTCCAATTTAAAAAATACCTCTCCTATAAAAGACCACCGGGGTATTAGGGCGATCAAAAAAAATCAAGAGGGTCGTTTTTTCAGCCGAAACAATAGAGCACAAGACAACAGGCCATCGTGAGCTTCCTGCGATCAGTAGTTCCGGAGACAGATCATTTGCCACCAGGTGGATCCCCGAAGGCCGCATGGCGAGCCATTACCTGGCCGGCTCGATCAAAGGGCCAATTTCGGCGGCCGCAAAGGAACGCTGCGGTCAAGAGGCCGAAATGACATCTTGCTTCGCAGCAATCATCTTTCGGTAGCGTACGGCTGCGGTTGGAGAGGCCAAATTGCTTCTTTGTCTTCCCTCGAATTTACGTGCGGCTGCCACCGCATATGACGCGCCGCCGAAGCAAGCGCGACTTCGGAATGAAGTAGTAAACGTCAACGTCACATGCACGATGACATTGACAGGCCACAGAGACCAATCAGGGCAATTTTAAAGCTCATTTGGGCCGGGGAGTGCTGTTGCGGGAGTAATCAAGGCCATCTAGAATAATTTGTATTCTTAGCTGCAATCAAGAAGACGGGGTAAATTCTGATCAAGTAATCTTTTCAAATTTGAGAAAAAAGGCATCTTTCATTGGAACCTAACGATTTCTTCAACATTTTATTAAATTTTAATAATGAATCACTTATCGCCGGTGCTGTTCGAAAACGTGCATGCTGTGAAATTAATTTAGTACCAAAACAACTTACATTTAAAAGATATTATTACATTTCTTCCAAACGTAAAAGATTGTATACGACACGCAAAGCATACCTACTTATTTAATTGATAATAAAGTTTATTAAAGTTTTTCAAGAATTTTTTCATCATTTAATAATTTTTAGGTATATCTATTAAAAATAATTTCAAAAAAATTGTTTTTAGTGTGTGGATGTACGAAAATTAAAATTAGTTATGTAAATAAGCACTGATTATTCCTAATCAGCAAGCAGCCTATATTTGAGAATAGCTAAGAGAAACACAAAAAAAAAGTTAAGTAGATCGGGAAATTGAAAACAAACCTTTTTAAGTTATAATATTAATTTCATTTGCGAATTTCTTTATACACTGAATGTACAGGGTGTCCAACTATCTTCGTCTCAATCCATTGTTACGCTTAAGGTTGATGCGAGCTAAGGGTGTGTCCAAAAAGAATGGTCAGGAACGGTCATAAATCTTAGTGTATTGTATGTATTGGTCTACGTTGTTCAAAATTTGACATGTGGTCCACAACACAGCTCCTTCGACGTCCAATAGAAAAATATTTAACAGCTTTTCTATTCACACACACACACATGCAGGTACCCGGCCGGTCTCGGTTCGGTAGTTGCATTGAGCGAATTTCAACCTTAAGAGCCTCCCCCTCTGAGGCGAAGATAGTTGAACACCCTGTAGTTATTCTGTGCCGTTTACACAAAAAAATCACAAATAAAACGCCAAACCATCAATTATATTTTATCTTTGTCTACTTACTTCAATATGCCCTGTAGTATGTTTATACACACATAAGATAGGAATGTTGAGATAGGCTTTGAAGTTTACTCATTAGATTTTCGTGACAACATCTGTTAATATTCTAACCAAGGATAAAAAGATGTAGGTGGATAGTGAAAAGCATTTAAATACATATCTAAATGGTTAGAGTTTAGTGTATACTTGTTACAACGCATGTAGATTAATAATACAGGAAAATTTACTACCAAAAAAAGTGGGAATATATGTGTAGATTTTTGCCCATTAATTTTAATATCTTTCGAAAATCTATATCTAAATATATGTATAAAATTGCTTTCCCACTGACATACTGGCTGACTCATAATTAGCGTTTTAAATGCAACACTGTATTTTACCTGCAATATTTTTAAAACAACAGGCAACCAAACAGACCCCCAAATATGTAATAAGTTTATCTTATATTAAAGATTAACTTATGTTGATGTCCTTTCGTTAATACAGCAGTCTTTATCTTCAGAAAGATAACATGTATACAGTGAATATTTATGTACATACATACACATTCGTCATGTATCCATTACCACGCGCTTACTCAAGAACAATAAAACTCGCCCCTTTGCACCTACGCCCCCAGGGGCGAAGCCACCCTCCCTTTTAATATTGGCACAGTTAGAATCACACAGCGACCGCTAATTTCGTTATTCTGTGGGACGACAATCTCATGACTTTTGATGCAACTCTAATCAAGTTAGGCCATGCTAGAAAAAACAGGGGGGTGCGTGCGTCGGCCGCCAGAAAATCGCCCTAATGGAGAGGCGCAGAGGGTCGCCCGTGGCGCCCTCCACAATCGGACATTAACTCAAGTAATTGCTTGTTTTCTTTATTGCCTTTCGAGTGTTGTAATGGAATATTTGGCTTATTATTGACTTTCTCATGCGGTGGCGTTACCTCTGGGGTGAAATCTTACTTTGAATTTCAATCCTATAGTGACAACTTTTTATTTTAACACTAGGAGTAATATTTAATGCTCTATATTTCTGTAAAAATTGCGTACTATGACGCAGATTTATTTAAAATATCTATAAGAATAATATATGGTATGTCAACCGAAATTAAATTGATACAAATTGATGCACTGCGCCACCTATGTACGAGTAGCAAAACGAAACTCCACAGAAGCTGTTATAGTTTTGCAGCGCCATCTATTTTAAGTCTGTATCGAAACAAACTGTAGCGACACCTATGCGCAAGTAGTTTAGGTTTGGTACAGTTACTCACTTGTTTCTGAAGCAAGCCGACTAGATTTCTGCACTACGATCACAAACCGAGACAAAAAAACAAAGCAGCAGCGATTTGGCTCCGGACTGCTCGTGAACTGTTTTCCACGATGTACAGTTATCTCAGTCACCTCATCCGCGATCTCTTTTCCAAGAAGTTCCTCTCAGATCGAGCAGGCGTTCAAACGCTGGGATCGAGCGAATGCAAATCGAGTAGAGTAAACCAGATTGTGGTTGACCGTTAATTATATTATATATAAATTACATTATTATGTATAAATGATTGTTAACCATAATTGTTTATTTTTTGTTCTATTTGTTTATTTGACATGACAAAAATGAAATGGTTTTAGTAAACATATTACAAAACGATGGTAGAATAATAATAATATATTTTTCTAATTCTAGCGTTGATAAATGGCTTACTTTTCCTAACTAGTTAGGATTTATGTATTAACATAAATAGTCACTTATTCATTCAATGAATTCAGAAGTACTGTCGGCCAACAACAGTTCGGCTTACCCCGTTTGAGCATCGCGCAGGCCGTGCACCGAGAAACAAGTGAAGGTTTTCCCGCGCGTGACGTCACTGGTGCGCCGAGCGCCGGGCCAAGAGAGTGCGGACGCGCTCCATCTGTCAAACGTCGAGTCGCAGCCAGCTAGATTTGACAGCCGAAAAACTTTTGAAAAGTCGTTTGCGACCTGTTGCGATGTGTCCCGCGCGTCGCGAGTGCCGAAAGGACCCCGAAATGGCCCTGCTGTGACCACGTGCGCCCAATATGGACCCTCTGGCCGCCGACTTGGCCCTTCAGGCAGTTCTAGGTACGTCCAGCGCTTGTTGCGATCATAGCCTCTTATCATTGCCATTTCATTCCAATTCGCATTATCAGTCCGCACAACGGGACAAACTCCACCAGCTTGACTAAATTACTGTAAACAAACGAAAACAATCGCCGTCGGTGCCTGGAAACAGGTGAGAAATCGTGAAAATCGAATGAGGAATACCAACCCAAGAATCGTCACCCTTAAGTAGACCTTAGTGGTTAAGTATTAAATCCGAACGCTTGAGTTTGAGCAAAGAAGTGTCGAGAAGATTTAAATAGGCGGAAATGTACGTAATGTGGGAACAATGTATTCAGGAAACGGGTTTGACATAAATTTGACGTGTAGCGCTGATTGAAAACAAACGGCGATCGCAGTAGCAGACGCAGCACTCTGTGCTTTTATGCATGCTTATTTGTACACAAACAAATGACGATCGTCTCGCTGATTACGACGATACCCCAAGGGGAGTTGTATCGACGTGGTTTTAAATGTCGATGCTATACTTCGTGTCTTCTGTTGGTGTTTAACAATTAGTGTCTGTCAGTTTGCTTGACATTTCCAGTAGTTGACATTTCGGTAGCTGTCATTTCGGTAGCTGTCATTTCGGAAGCTGTCATTTCGGAAGCTGTCATTTCGGTAGCTGTCATTTCGGTAACTGTCATTTCAGTGGCTATAATGTCGGTAGCTGTCATGACAAAACGTATCAGTTCGGTAGCTGTCATTCGGTAGCAATTATTTCGATAGTTATCAAACTTGAAAATTTAGTGCTTTGACACTTCCACGCCACCTCCTACGAGGTTTTACGTTCAGTTGTTCTGTGAGCCGCCAGTGTTTTGTTTTCGCGATCTTGCCGTCCGTCATATGATCAACAGGTTGATGACCCTCCACCCGCTCACCGATGATCGCTACTCATGAGTTTTGTTTCGCGTTCATTTGGTCGAGCACCGATAGAATAAAAATAAATCAAATAGCAGAAAAATCGTACATTATTAATTCTAATTACACTACAACGGAATGTCACATTACAAAACCCCCCCAATATCGATGCTAATGTGCATTACGTACTATTAGAGCAGTTGTTTGTTTGGTTGCGCATTGGCGCGTGAAAACAGTTGAACGCTTAATGGTGGTGCAGCGTTCATTTTTTTCTGGTTTTAAATTAAACGCTTAAATTTGACAGGTGTGCGGGACTTCCCCCGATAATTGGAATTATTGCCGCCGTTGTCAACCCCCAGGAATCGGTTGCAACTGCTTCGCCAGGTGTTTTATTTGTTTTAATTTAAATTGGTTTGTTATATTGGTAGTATACCGGTAAACCATATTTTTATTGTCCTGTTTTCGGTTCCGCAAAATCAAGCGATATTTTTACGTAATTAGAGATGCCTTATGCCCAGAGCAAAAAAAACAATTACTCGCGATAGATGGCTTATGTCCAGTACAATAAAAACAATTGCTTTCAACGCTGGAGCAATCTCACGACAGGAAGCACCGGAAGTTACTAATTTGGAATCAGGGCGTATTTAAAGGGAATGCGTGCTCAGGGTTGCGATCTGGGGCGGCCCAGGGGGCCTAATCAATTACAAACGGCCAGATTTAAAGTTTTATCGACTCCACAAAGGTCCTTTTTCCCATTCCCAGGACTCGCGCGGCCATAAACTTGTGAATCCTGAACGTGTAATGTTGAAATCGCGTGCTCCCTTATTTATGGCCGTTGACAGCCAGTTTGGTCGATAGGGGGCAAAATCGCCCCCTCCCCCGCTGTTGCCCCCTGAATAATGCATTTCAGCGAAAACGGGATTCTACAATGTGGGTTGTAAATCAAAGCAGGCCGTGAGATGCGAATTTTTGCTTCGCTTGTACTCGAGCGCCTCACCCCCTCTAACCCCACCCTCGCTGGGGGTGCGACCAATCAGACGGCTTGTTTGGTCAATACCGCGCTGCGATTGGTCGCGTCGGGAAGGGAGATTATGGATAAAACTTTTTGGGACCTGCGTCGTGACGGCGACGTTTCATTTGTTTTCAGGTTGATCGATAAAACAAAAGCCCGCGATAACCTGAATAAACCGAAGATCCACGTAAGAAAATATTAATACACCTATACCTAAAACCATTATTTGTAAATAAAACTAAGTACGTAGTCCATATACATACTGAAAATGCATCATTCACGTGAATGAATTTAATGATGAATGTTCAAATGACAGTTATGGCCAACTAGCAATTTAAGGAGAGAAAACAATAGAAAATAAACTAAAACAAACTACAAATTCGGCCTACTGGGTTGCATTTAAAGATTCGTATAAAGTCTAGAAAGGGTCCAGGCGTAGTTTAATAGGCCCAATAGACTCTTAAAAGGCTTAAGTAGAAGACAAGCGGTCGGAACAATTGAATAAACAACGCCGATTGCGATGTTTCTCCTCATGGCGACGCGTCCCCCCAACAATAAACATTGCCATGGCAACGGTGCGGGAGGGGGGGCAACAATCGAACTAAACAATATTTTAGTAAATTGGTCCCCGTGGTAATCGCATCATCCTTTGGACGGTTAAATCAAGGCGATACGTGCTGAAGTTTTTTCGTGTAACCTTGTTTCTTGTGGACAAAACAATTGTGATTATCGTGGGGAGAAAACTTGAGGAAACTAACTTGTTTGAACTAGTGGGAAACAATTGAGAAGTGAAAACAGAATTCTAAAGTGAAAATAAATATTCGTACGTGAAAAGTGAATTCAAATGTGAAAATAGAGTTTGGACGTGAAATCAGAGTTTCAAAAATAAAACTCGAAGGTGAAAATCGAAATAAAAAGCTTTAATTCCCGAGCGATATCAAACAATTGACTTACTATAAAAAGTGAAAATGACTTAAGTGTGACGAACTTCGACGATGTAGCAGTAAATTTTGTACTATTTTCTCCCTTTCTCTCTCTTTCTGCTGTGTACAAATGGGGGCCTAAACTCGGAAAATATGGAATATTCTTGGACCATGGACCACGATCGAAGAGAGCCAAGGCCTCGCAACTCTCAAGGTGCGTCCTCGTTTGTTTCATCCTCCGACTGTTAATCAATTTGTTCTTTCTTCGCAATTTCTTATCCTCAAATTTCGACCGGATATTCAAGAATGACTTCTTCGGCCGCAAAGCCGTGCTAAAAGTGGATGTCGGAGAGACCGCTGGGTGACCAGAAATCGGCTTAACAGAGCATTAAAACGGCAAAGAAATGCTTTTACTGTCACGCTTTAACGGCGCTAATAGGCGGACAAGGCAGAAAGAAATGACCGATTTGCTTTTGTCCCGTCCTGGCCTCCTCCCTCGGATCTCTTTCACTTTCTTCGCCGTCACGCATTGTCTGCGTTCGATACGTGTGATTTTATTTATCATTAGCATGATGGTTTTGCGTTTCGGTGCGTGGCAAAAAATCGTGTTAAATTCGCGTCGAAGGAAAGTCGCGTTAAATGGGCTTTGCTCCCACTGCTGGTTGCCCCGACGACCACAAACAAAAGAAATCTCCGACTGTTATTGACTAAACAAACAAAACACACACGCTAGCGTTTTATAGTCCTGCTGAACGGCCCTAATGGGGCGACAGTTTACTGGGATCGATATGCATTGGAATTTCCGCCTTAGGACGGGAACAGCGTCGAAGGGGTTAATGGGAGGGTGCTGAAAGAGTTATTGAGTTCGTTGGGTGAACAGATTTGAACAAAACTATTAAAATAAATCAAATTTTCAAAGAAACTACAACTTAGAATTTAGAAGAAAAAAAACGTAATTTATGGGAGGTCCCATAATACAGAAACTACTGTACATTTGTAATTATTTCAATATTTCATGTTATGATTTACAATAACTTAATGTATGGTATATTGCAGTTAAATGAATTTCAATAGGTATTTTCAACAATATTTCCTTTTAGAAATGGAATTTGATAAGTGTGGTAAACAAATAGTTGTTCGCGAGCAAGGTAGTAAAGAGAAATATTTCGTCACATGAGTAATGTAATTCTTCGATGTATTGAATTTATTTTTTTCAAGTTGCACTTTAGATTTGTTTACTACCTACTCGCTCCAAAATGACGTTCTGTTTTTTTTTTATTTCGCGACATAATACACATTTTATAAAATTATGATTGACCATTTAATAAAAAAATCGTGAGTTACGTTTCAAGATTACCATTTCTTGTTTTTTACAATTTCTTATTTTTCTTACTACTGATATGCATTTTTCTCTTGAATTGGTTCGAAGATACCGACATAGAGAAACCGGTCATCCGCTGATTTAATAAACTTGTTAGAAACGCACTTCAATTATTTCTTCATTCTCTTTAACCTTTACTTAATTTGTTCCATTGGACTCTTTACTATTGTCTTGAATTATTTTATTGATAATTACAACTACTTGCTATCAACTTAGAAACGAACTTTATGTACTTATTTATGGTCGTGTAATCGTACAGCAGGTGTAAAAAATAAGTTCTATACTTCCTGTAATTTTTTTTGTCAACACAAAACCTGATATCGTGATACTTTCGAAATATAGGAACACCTATAATAGGTAAAGAATTATTTTTAAAGTAAACATAAATTAATTTCCTTGGAAACCAATTTTTTCTGTAAATGTCAAACATAACGCATATGATTTTGACGTTTGACCGAAAAATGTTATACTCCAAAAAATAATTTCCCAGCGAGAATTTCTTTAACAAGTTTCAGAAATTGATTTTCAATATACTCTATGTCATTTACACTCATTAAATATAAATATTTAAATACAAGTTTATAATATAATTTTATGACGTTTGTTGCATTCGTGTAACAATGGACATTGAAGATGTTCAGTATATGACCAGAAATATGTAAATGTCTACATATGGCAGAAAAACTGTTATGTTTGATGTCTTCATTGAATCTTAAGACGCATATACCTACTTGGTTTTTCCGAGATAGTTTACACGGCAAGGATATTCAAAATTAAAATCGCTGCATCTCATCTATCGAAAATGAGTCATATGAGATTGTGCAAATTCGTTATACTTTTAAAAATCAAAATTTTTCTTCCTCTTATATAAATTATAATATTTCATATCATTGAACTATATAAATGTACGGTATGATGGTTCTTGGGTTTTAATCCTTTTTTTAATAAACAAACAAAACGACTATAAATTGCTTTATTTCCTAAAAAAAGGACTAAAACCCAAGAACCATCATACCGTATTAGTTAAAGTCCAAGAAAATACAAAAAGCATTATATAAGTGTATGTAAGGCAGGCGTATATTATTATGATAAAGTGATATCTTTTTCTAATTTTCTATTACGTTTTTCTACATTATTTATAAATTCATATTAATTATTTGTGCGTAACAGATTAAATTTACTTAAATTCTCTAACTTCTGAAATAAACACCGTGTTTAGCTTAGTTAACGTCGTTTTGAAACAAATAACAAAGGCGTCTCGCTTAGTTGACGCCGTTTTGAAATAAATAAACAACGCGGACCTCTTAGTTGACGTCGTTTTAAAACAAATAAACAACACATCTCGCATAGTTGACGTCGTTTTGAAACAAATGAACAACGCGTATCGCCTAGTTTAGTTTTGAAACAAATAAACAACGCGTGCTTCTTAGTTGACGTCGTTTTAAAACAAATAAACAACGCGTCTCGCTTAGTTGACGTCGTTTTAAAACAAAAAACAACACGTCCGCTTAGTTGACGTCGTTTTGAAACAAATGAACAAAGCGTCTCGCCTAGTTGACGTCGTTTTGAAATAAATAAGCAACACGTGCTTCTTAGTTGACGTCGTTTTAAAAGAAATAAACAACGCGTCTCGCTTAGTTTACGTTGTTTTAAAACAAATGAACAACGCGTCTCGCTTAGTTGACGTCGTTTTGTAATAAATAAGCAACGCGTGCTTCTTAATTGACGTCGTTTTAAAACAAATAAACAACTCGTCTCGCTTAGTTGACGTCGTTTTGAAACAAATAAACAACGCATGCT
>JAWQRP010004309.1:0-12058 GCA_033557875.1 Quadriops clusia | reverse complement strand
ACATTTACATTAAATATATATAATTTATTTATGTTACATTTACATTTCATTTATGTATCCACTGATTACATTTTTACTATGCACATAAAGGGTATGTAAATTTTACAACAATTGTTTACATATCCTCTGATTCTTTAAACTTGCAAAGGAGAAACGTGAACTGAAACGTTCAGTGCAGGCTGGGTATATGCATGCATAATACATAACTAATCATCATTTCGTCATACACTCAATGGCTATGCATGACAACATTATATATTCTAACAAAACTGAACGTTTAATAAAAATAAATCATTATTTTATTGTTATTATGTTATACCACTGAATTATATCTACATATTTGCACTGCATTGCATTTTATATATTTTTATATCTTTTATAGGTGCATTCTATTATTTTTCTTTTTAATGTTTTTCTTATTTATAATTTTACTTAATCGAAACGCCTTTATACCTTTCAGTGTTCGGGTTGGAGGGGTCAAGTTGGGTCTAAATGCCAGATATCTTGATTTTCACCTCCTCATCTTCTTGTTCGTCTCCTTTCATTTTCAAAATTCTTTCCACAGCCTTCTATCTTGTGTATCTCTTAGGTTGGCTCTCCATCGAACCCCCCTCTTGGCTGCTACATTATCCCTTCTTGTTCGGTTAAACGCTTCTTCCGTAACTGTGAAATGTATAATACTTAGATTTTTTTTTTAAATTAATTTTTAAGATCTATCGAAGAAATATCACAAAATTTTAAAATTCAGCTTTAGACGATTAATTATTTCTATTATTATTTATAATCTTACTTAATCGAAACGCCTTTATACCTTCCAGCGATAACATTTTCTTCCCACAGCCTTCTATCCCGTACATCTCCTACAAACTCTCTCCATCGAACTCCCCTTTTGGCTGCTACATCATCCCTCCTTATTCCGTCAAACGCCTTTTCCATATCTGTAAAACGTATAAAAATTGGTCTATTACTTGATTTGATCTTTTCACTTCATTAACTAAAAATAAATTATAATCTAATATATTTAAATTAATTTTTAAAAATTAATAAAAAAATTAATTTTTGAAAATTAATAAAAAAATTAATTTTTGAAAATTAATAAAAAAATTAATTTTTAAAAAACACCTACACACTCAGCAAAATTAATAAAGACCTACATAAATATCAACGAACCACAATTAAATCATGTCCAACACTTAATAAAACGAGTAACATAGTTACAACCCCATAACAACGGCATTGTTGCAAAACATCCCCCGTAACCACCGCAGGAATTCCCACCTCCAATCTCGTCACCGCTGTGGCACCAGTTACCATGGTACTCCAAAATTAAATTTTTGTTGGCCCAATTCTGACATTGAGTGATAAATGACTTTCAATTTGCATTTGCACCCTTTCTCCCCGTGCCTTTGAGGCCCACAACCGGCCCAAACCCCCCAGGCACCCCCCAAGCCCTCCCCAAAATACCCCAAAGCACCCTAAAGCACCCCCAAACTTCACAGGTCCATATGAAACAACTTCAATGTGTAAACATGTCTCATGAATTCACAACTTTGGTTTATGATCATGAATGTGGTTTGAGTGGAACTAGGAGCCACCTTTGGTGAGTCAAATTGCACAATAACACAAAAATTGAAGAGTAAAAGGGATTTTTAACACTTACCCCTCCACTGGCCACTCAAAAAGGCCACTCCCTCCACCAGGAGATTGTTTTCTTGGACCACTAGCACACAAATTCACTTATGAATGCATTTTTTGTTTTTCATAAATAACAAATTGCAAGTTTGTTTTTTGATTGTAATGTTTCTTGATATTTTTTTAAACATGCTAGTTTTGCTTTGGCCTTTTTGCACTGCTGCAAGGGAACTCGAAGTCAATTTTCGCTTACGCTGCTGTTCGCCCAGAATCCAAATAAGGTGTAATAAGAAATAAAATGTCAGTTTAAAATTACAAAGTCACTTATTTGTACATAAGCTGTTTAATTTGTTCATAACCTGTTTAATTTGTTCATAACCTGTTTAATTTGTTCATATGCTATTTAATTTGTTCATAAGCTGTTTAATTTGCTCATAAGCCGTTTTAAAGCAATTTTAATCGTAAATTTAAATTTTATTTGCTTTATTTACACAGATGATCATGAAAAAAATTCAAATACATATATAACCATTTATGTATGAATGTGTATGTGCACAAATGTGTTTGTGTGTGTATATGTACTAGGTCTACTACCATCATTGGGTGCAGTCGTGTGCATGTTTTACCTCTTTGTTTCCATGGTAGTGCTAGAACGAAATTGTGGTCACAAGTTCTCTCTTCATTAAAACACCATGACAATAAAAAATTCCATGGTATTTCTGTTTGAATTTTTTTTTATAAAATAAACAAAATTTCCTAAATAAGAAACTTGTTATGGATTATACGATGAAACGTTTTTCTTATTAACCGGATGTACTAGTAAACATAATTTAAATCGAAACTAATGCATATTTCTTGGTCGTCCCTCAAGTACCAAAGATTGCATTGTATCTTTTTGCCGATTCTATACAGGAACTTGTGCCCTTTAATTTAACAGAATGTCTATTTAAAGAGACGTCGTAATGTCACTATGAAATCTAGTTTTGTAACCATGACCGGGAAAAACAAACTTTTTGAAAAAATACGTTCCGGTTATGACCTGCACACAACCTATGATATCAAGCAAATACGTATTTCACGGGGAAGAAGTATTCCTAGGCAGCAACTATCGGACCAGACACAGGTACGCACACGTACAATTGACAGAGCTTTTGTTTCGCAAAACTAATTTTATTTTTTCTGGATTTCCCCCTAATTTTTCTGCATGTCATCTTGACAGTCAATTATTTTTGGGTAGGAGGAAATGCCTGTCTTTTTTAAGACTTTTGTTAAAATGCGAATTAGTCTGTATTTCGTAACAAATTATTGTGCTAATGATCGTTGTTAAGAGGTAATAAATTTTATAGATTACACTTCCTTATAGATTATAGGGAGTTCTTATGGAGGGTCTATGTTTTAACTTGCCTTTTTTTTAGAATCGTACCCGTGAAGGAAGAGGCAGTGAAGGATGACGATATCTTGCTGTTCGCGGATGATATCGAGGGGTTCAATGCGAACCCGAACTTTGAAATCGAGAACATGGGGGAGCAAGTTTCGATCCCGGAGAACTCGACCTTTCAAATTAACTTCACCGACGAGCAAATGAACCAAATGCTCAATGGCGACAACTTTGTTAAACTGCCGATGGACATCGCCAATCTGTACAAGAACGATGCTTTGAAAAACGAGAGACCTTTGTCGCACATGGTTAAATATAAGATGCAAGACGGGAAGCATACCAAGGTCTGGCAATGCGGAGTATGTAAGTACCGATTATTAATATCATGGATTGTTAACACCCTTTCATTCTTATTTTTTTTTTAAATTATTCACTCGATTTTATAATTGTTATTTCAATAAATCTAATTCGCCGATTACCAGTAATTGTTAACAACCGTACCTGTACTATTGTTTCCCCGAAATTCCACCCAAAAACGTTAGCCATTCCTTGAAAACAAAATTTCATGTTTATGGACCCATTGTTTACGAAGTTGTCATTTTGAAAGGTGATCGAGCGCAAGTTTAGAGGTAGACGCTCCGAAACAAATGGCTGAACTTTCGAATTGTGGTAAAAAAATTAATTCCTTTGAAACAATTAGGGCGATATCATTCCCGGGACATTATTTCAAGTTTTTTATGATTATTGACTATTTTCCTCACTAAAAAATTATTTATGGTACAAAAATTACAAGCATATGAATCAGGATGTAAAGCAAAAAAAACAACATTTTTAAAATTAATTTATAAAATGTTTCTTGTATTGCGGACATACTAATATGTGATTTTGAATTGTAATCAGTTTTGTTTAAATTTCAATTAGTTTTGTTTAAATTTCAATTCGTTTTGTTTAAATTTCAATTAGTTTTGTTTAAATTTCAATTAGTTTTGTTTAAATTTCATTTAGTTTTGTTTAAATTTCAATCAGTTTTGTTTAAATTTCATTTAGTTTTGTTTAAATTTCATTTAGTTTTGTTTAAATTTCATTTAGTTTTGTTTAAATTTCATCAATTTTTATTAAATTTGAATTAATTTTTATTCAATTTCAGTTAGTTTTTTAATTATATTATATATATTATATTATATTAATTAAAACATTATTATTTTGCAGGTCAGAAAGAGTTTGGCCATCAGTACATCCTGATGCGCCACTTGCCTACGCACACTGATGAACGCAAATTTCAGTGCAACACCTGTGGAAAAGGTATGTTTTGTCATTTTTGTTATTGACAAATGCGATTAAAAACAAAAAATTGTTTTTGGTTTAACAGCGAAATACACAAACATCATATTTTTTTCTACACTTTCCACTTACATATAGGATTTAATACACATGTTAAAGGAACAACTATGTATAAAAGGAACACCTTTACATGCAAGGAACATCTAAATTCCTCTGCAAACAGGAGGAACTCAACAGGTCGACACGTATGTTTATATTTGAAAAATAGGGGTAAATATAAGGGTGTTGCAAGGCTCTTGTAAAATGCATGATTAATGTTGTAGTGAGCTTTGGTTTTGTTGCTTAGATACCTGATCAAATTCCAGGCAGTACCAGTAGCTGGTAATCCTTTGTCGATTGTTCCTTAAAAATAATTCCTTTGGTTGCTAAAAAAACAATTTTCGACCTAAACCAAATTTACCTTTCTAATGTATAACCATTCTATATGTAAAACACATCCAAATTCTAGATGGGTTATAATCCCGGGCCATTAAAAAAAACATCCAACCCAGCCAGCCTTACACTTCATTATACCGATCAATCACATCCATTAATTAGCACCTCTAATTAGTTATCCAGAGTATATATTTTTCTATTATTTTACTTTAGTAGCATTGGGGTTATTACTTTAATAATTGCTTTTATTTAATTTAATGTTTTCCTTAATTTAATATGTTCTTAAGTTAATATGTTTTTCTTAATTTAATATGTTTTTCTTAATTTAATATGTTTTTCTTCATTTAATATGTTTACCTTAATTTAATACGATTTTCTTAATCTAATATGATTTCCTTAATTTAATACGTTTTTCTTAATTTAATACGTTTTTCTTAATTTAATTTTCTTAATTTAATACGATTTTCTTAATTTAATGTTTTTCTTAATTTAATGTTTTTCTTAATTTAATATGTTTACCTTAAATTAATATGATTTTCTTAATTTAATACGATTTTCTTAATTTAATACGGTTTTCTTAATTTAATATCTTTTCTTTAATTTGATAGATTTTTAAAATTTGCTTCGGGGTAGGTAAATAAATCCGTATTAATTCACGTTTTGACTGCTTTTTAGCTTTCCGCCAGATGTCGACATTGTCTCAACATCGAGCTATTCATTCAGCGGAAAGACCTTACGTCTGCGAAATTTGCCAGAAAACTTTCAATCGGGTTTCCACCTTGATTTCTCACAGGAAAACCCACACTGGCTTAAAGCCTCATCGTTGTCATTTGTGCAACAAGGCCTTTCATCAAAAAGGTAACAGACATTTTATTTATTTATTTTTTTAATTTAAAATATGTACTTTGGATTTGTGTAAAACTGTTTGAAGAATTCATCTTATTTTAAAAATATTTTTTTCTATAGTGTAAATAAAAAATATAGATATTTATAATAAAAAAAAATATAAATATTTATAAAAAATAGATATTTATAAAAAAATAGATATTTATAAATTTCAAATGCACATGTATATTTTTATTGTTTCCCAGGCAATTTACGAAACCACATCTTCACCCACACCAATGAGCGGCCCTACAAATGCGATGTATGTTCCAAAGGGTTCAACCAGATGTCAAATCTAATGTGCCATAAGTTAAAGGTACTAATTTTTTAAATTATTATTCAAATTTTATTTTGTGCGTCTTGCAGTTTCCACCAATTTCTTATGTGTTATCAATTTGCTCTTCTGTTTTTGTATACAAATTTTGGAAAAAATATTTTTATTTGTTCCTCAATTTTAGGCTCATCAGAGATCCGACAAACCTCGCTACACCTGCCAGACTTGTGGCAAAGATTTCCAGAAACGCATGGGATTGCGAAACCATGAACAATACGAACACGGAGATGTCGTAGCTGGCTCTTCTAATGGAATGCCCAGAGTTAGGTAAGTAATTTTATTAAACAATTTTTTTTGCAGTTTTAGAATATATCATGTGTAGTTTTGTGTCTGACACAACTTTTTTATTTACTGTTATGTACAAATCTTTACAGCCGATACACTAATGGAGTTATCGTGGACCCCATCAATACAATCGCCATGCAGCACGCTTTGGCTACGAACCAAACGCCTTTCGCCTTGCTTAGACCCCTGAATGGCATCCCGGTTTTGGTTCGTGTTCTCGCTGCAGGGAACAAGCAGGTTAGTATTCTGTATTTGTTATTTATATATTGTTATAAAAAAATTAAATGTTGAGTTGCATTGGATAGATTGCCTTTTCCCTTGCTGAAAATAAAAGTTTTTGTTCGGCCTTTTCTTTTTTTCAGAGAAGTAGTTTTCGGTTTATTAAATACGTATTAGTATTATACGTATTAATATTAATCCTATTACTGCTAATAATAAATTAATGATGGTAAATGTTACGAAACATAATTCATGTATAATCTGAAATATCCTAGATGCTTGTGCCAGCCACAGCTGAAGACTTAAAGAAACACGGCCAAATAACAATCACCCCCAAGACTGAAGACATAAAAAACGAAGAAAACAAAGAGAACAAGGAAGAGAAAACAGCTGGAATTGGTGAAATGCACGAAAATGGTAAGGGTTACTTTGTACACAATTTTTTTCCCTATGCAGTACCAAGGCAATAAAATAACTTTCAGACCTGGTGGGAATAAACTGTCTGTGATTTAGTTATTAATATTGTTTTATTTACCGACCGATAATTTAGGAAGTACGGTTCAAATTCGTATACCAGTTGTAGCGACTGTCATTCAAAGATGCGACAAAGATGGCAGTATGTGTATGGACGTCGAAAGTCCTGGACCGGGCCCTGACGGAGTTATGAACGATAATTTCATGTACACTACCACTACCAATGTTACCAACAACTCTTTGGTGGAAGTTCCCGAGCCGGGGACCCTAGTACCCAAGACCGACAACATTATTGCGAACAATATCGGGCAAGGCACCAAGACTGGAGAAGACGAAAAGGTCAACAAGATTGAGTTCTTCGACTTGACTACAATGGATGAAGAAAGCAAATCTCAATGTAAATCGTTTGTTTTACCTTTTATATGTACAAGCTTGCCAAGAACTTCCTGTAAAATATTCTATTACTTTAAATAATATTTATTAATTCTTTACAGTCTTCCAACAGAACTTTTCCTACTCTACCGTAGTAGAAGGTTTTAACAACAACATCCAGTTCGACAACAACATTATTAACCTAGAGGAAAACAACCCGGAAACTGAAAACAACACAGTTCATTTGTATTCATCGGCTGGGGAAGTATTCGATTTGCCTGCTGATACTTCCACAAGGATATATCAGGTAAAAATAATTTTAATTTAATTGAACTTAGAAAGAAAACATTAAAAATAAATACTAAGGTTTCCATTTAAATAAATGTGAACATTGTTTTTACAGACTGATCTTCAAGACGCTATTGCACGTTGTACTTTCGAGGTTAATATTTACATTTCAATACGTACCACACTAGCAATTAGAAATTGCTTTGCATGAGAATGAATTAACTTATATTTTGCATGACATTTGTTTAACGAAATAGTTAAATATTGCACAAAAATACTGCAATAATATTCACTAGTTTACGAAAAAACTTTTATTTTCAAAATGCAATTTCCTAATTTGTTACTGATCCTTTTCCATACATATTCCTCAAAGTCTGTTTCCCTATCCTAACTAATGTTTTCCTTTCCAGCTCCTGGAAAAACCCCAGGAAATATCGATTGCCGAAGGTGACACCGTTTTAGACTCGTCGAACTTCCTGGTAGACAATAACTTAGGCGACCAACCCTTCACTATTTTATAATCGGTAGAACTAGGAATTTTAAATATGTGTAGTAGTTGCATAAATTTTAAAGTTCTCCTTTATTCATTTAAAGTTTGCTTGATTAAATTTTAATGTTTGCTTGATTAAATTTTAAAGTTTGCTCAATTAAATTTTAAAGTTTGCTCAATTCAATTTTAAAGTTTGCTCGATTAAATTTTAAAGTTGCACCGGCACATATTACAGGTGCCCTGTGGACCGGTGACGCCCGCCGTTAGTTTCAAGTTTTAAAATGTTCTTGAGCATTTTTCGTGTTTGCTAGGCGAAATCATTATTATTCATTTTTAATGTAAATTGTGGTTTTAAGTGTAAGAATGTATTCGTCGTCAGGAAAATAAAGTCGTTTTTAATTTTTAAGTTCTGAACAACTTTGTTTTTAGATTGTAGAAACCATTTGTTTCATTTTTTTCTACAATATCATTTTTACTTGCGTAGATTCAGTAGCTCACTTTTTTGTACCTGGTAGATGCATGTTAATGTTTTATTTTCGATAAGCGGATGTGCAGTTTTATATGAAGATGTACATTTTTAGACAAATTTGTGTCTATTTTTAACTTAACTTTAGGTATGCGAATGTTAGTTTTTAGATAAGTAGCTGTAATTTTGTAGATTAGTGGATGTTCATTTTTCGATAGGTGAACATCAATTTTAGATAAGTAGGTGTTTTTTAGATATGTAGTTCATCATTTTGTCGTAGTTGTTCATTTGTACGTTAATTATTCACTTGTAGGTAATTGTTCACTTGTAGGTAATTGTTCATTTGTAGATAGTTGTTCATTTGTAGATATTCACATGTTCATGTAGGAAAATGTTGAGTTTTAAATGGCAAGTCCGATTTCACTGTCGTTTTGTAAACACAGGAAACACCATTACAGTTACTGTTCGAATTAGAAAAAAATTAATCGTCATTTATTCTCACAATCAATGTGTAGTGTAGTACATATTTTCTTAAATATCTAGATAAATGAACAATTCACTCCTTATTCATTAAATTAATTAATAAAAAACTGTTTGTAATAAATAATAATTGTTTTACCCTACATCTAAACCTTCCTTAGAAAACAAAGCAACAACAAAAGTACCTTCAAATTGGTTTTATGTAGGTATATAAATAAAAGTAATTATAATTAATAGTAATAAAGAATGTGACTACAAGTACTTCGTTTGGTTCCGGCATGACTTAAAAATAAGTAATAAAATTGTTAAAACTTAAAACAAATAAGTTATTAAGTGTTGTCCCTAAAATTAGGTTCCCACATTAAGATTAGGGATTAGATCTCTAATATTAGGGATTAGATCCCTAAGATTAGGTATTAGATCCCTAAGGTTAGGGATTAGATCTCTAATATTAGTGATTAGATCCCTAAGATTGGGCCTTAAGCGGGTCCTTGTGATCACTTATTTCCGTCTCTAGAGTAGGTCCTTAGGTACCTATGCATAATAAGGTACTAACTGAGATCCCTGTTATTAGGTGCCTAGTTAGATCCGTATAATTGAGCCGCAGCGATTACTATTCCCTCTTGACGGGTTTTGCAATTAGCTTCCGAAGCAATGGGCCATACAAGAAAGGCCACGGCACGAAGACCAAGAAGCCCATGTAGTAAACAGCCCCGTAGGCTTTCCAATATTTGCCGAAGGTTAACAATACGAACGGGATGAGGCACCAACCCATGAAGACGAAGGTGTATATCCGCAGCAAAATGTGGATTGCTATCGCCACTGGTTTCTGTTGCAGGAACGATGATACCGTTTCGTTTGATTTTATTATCGGTTTTATCTGGAATTGATTTGCAATGATTAAGTTTTCTTGAAAAATTAGGTATATTTACTTACGTCCTTTTCTAAGTACATAACGATGAACTCGAAGGCGAAGCAAAAGTAATAGCCGCTGTGGAATCCGTGCCAAACGGCCAGAAAGAGCAAGGAGACGCCTTGGCTTATAAATCGGTTTCCGAGGAATTTCAACCTTTTGTAAATATATTGAGCGATCCAGTGGTTCGTGTTTATGTTGAACGACTGGATATAATGGTTGAATTCCGTTGTATTTTCGAATAGTGAAAGCTTTACATTCTCGCATCCGTTCCACTGATCTTCCCCATTTTCGTCTTTTCCATTGTAAGTCAATCCTGTAAAGTGAGAATACACAACGTATTACAGATTGCTTGAACCTTATTACAGATAGCTGTTATATCCGTATTGTTTTGGGTATTGTGGTTTTGGTGACAATCAGATATAGTGGCAATTCATTTGGTATGTTGGCAACAACAATATTCAAATTTAGTTAGCAATATTGATGACTTTTTTCAATATCTATTGTATAATTATTTAATAAATCATATATTATCATATTTATAATGATATATTTACCAAATAGGATGCAGGCCCCTTCGGTGAGCAGCCAACAAGAGATGTACTTATAGAGGGAGTATCGGCCCCATAAGCCTAACAGGACACACTTCTTGACGAATCCAAGATTGGCATAGTCTTCGGAGAGAATGTAAGTATCGTTTACGCACATTCCTAGGCCTTGGAACAAAACTAGGTAGAAAACTCCCTGAAGGAGTCGCCTGACTGCTGGGTTTACTGAGTCTGGAGGTTTTTCGGGTTCGTTCTTGAAAGAAAGAAAGTTATGTACTACTAGTTATTATCAAATTAGAACAAAAAAATGTTTAAATTATGGAAAAATTTAAATTTAGAATTGAAATTAGAATTATGAATGAAATTGAAATTATGAAGAAAAAAAATGAAAAATTAAATTTATGAATAAAAAAAAAAGATTAAAAAAAGTTAAATTTAGTTTATGAAAACTTGCTAAATTTAGTTTTGCACATTTTGCAGATTTAAACAAAAAATTTCATTAATTTAACTTTATGCATTTTCCGTTTTCATTTCTACAAATATCGATTTATTTAAATGGAAACCACCAGGTACACCAAGGTATTTAAATACACTGCTCTTTTACGCTCAAAATGAGACCAATATCATCTACTTTTAAACGTATAGTAAAAAATAGAAAAAAATTAAAAACAAAACTTCTACATGAATGAATATCAAGGACAATGGCAGACGTATGCAGTTCATATAACGTTTAACATTGCCTACATACACATATATATTTATGCTTAAATTTTGTTTTGTTTTCATCTTGAACCTTCTTGATATTGATCTTGGGATTGTAGGTTCGTTTAAAAATTTTAAATTAAAATAAAAAAAACTTTTTAATGAATACTTTTTTCCATTTTTAATCTACGCGTTTCGTTTCCTTAAGGTCTAAAATCTTTCTCAGGAATACATATTACTTAAGACTAAGGTAACATTTCTCGAATCAAAGACAAATTCTCTGGAAATAAAACTATAAACTTTAATTTGATTAACTTAATATAAACTTAAAGAATACACTTAAATCTACATTATTTTTGCAGGATTACTGTTACTGCAAAAATAATGTAGTTTTAAGTGCATTCTTTAAGTTTATAGTTTTATTTCCACAGAATTTATCTTGTTTTCGAGAAATGTCACCTTAGTCTTAAGTAATATGTAATCCTGAAGAAGTTTTTAGATCTTAAGGAAGCGAAATGCGTAGTTTGAAGATGGAAAAAAGTATTTATTTAAAAGTGTCTCTGCTACTAATAGGCAAGACCTATTACTAAAACTTAAAAAAAGATTTATTGAACAATATATTATAGATACCTGCGCTGTCTTTTCGGGTAGTAGGATGTATGTATTGATGTTTGACCTGGACCTAGAAGAACTCAATAATAGCAAAGCGACACAACCCAAAATAGGCAACCAGGCGTCGCATAACATTCAACATTAAGAGGCAGCTAGTCATACCTTAAATCGTATTTTAGATATTTTTTCGCGTAGGAATAAGATATCGCCATGAAACAAACAGCATAATATTCCATTTTTTATTCTCCTAGCCTGTTAGCATTT
>JAWQRP010004308.1:0-12061 GCA_033557875.1 Quadriops clusia | reverse complement strand
TTCTTTGACGTGACTTTGCCTACGAATTCTGGGATGCTACGAATACAACGAAAAAGGGTTCCTACCAAATACTAGACGATCACAGGTAAATTTTGGCCATTAAGAGTTTCGGGTTGATTTGAATTTTCCCGCCTTTTTCCCCTTTTCGGATCTTTTCGATCCTTAGCTTCTTTTCAGCAGAGCTAAGCCCCCCCCCGATACGTCACAGTATGTAGATTATCAGTAGGTTATGTAGATTATTATTGTATCGTATATTTATAGTATTGTAGATGTATGTATAGTATGCAAATTTTAGCTGAAGGTTTGCGAAAGTTGCTTCTTGGCGCAAGCACAAAGGCCAAGGATTTTCTCCTGCAAACTTTTAAGTGAAAGAAAAAACGCATATTTGCAGCGGTAATTATGCGTTTTCCTACGCTCGAGTCACAACCACATTCGAATCACAACTACATACACAGAAATGACAACTACATACACAGAAATGACAACTACATACACAGAAATAACATACATATGACAACTACATACATACATATCACAACTACACACATACATATCACAAGTACACACATACATATCACAACTACGTTCAAATCCCATCTATCTACCAACGTTGCCATCTACGTTCGAATTACATCTACATGCCAGTTATATAATTTTACAAACGCCGCGGCCTTGGCTCTGCAATGAAAACCGTTCGAATCTGCATAAAAACGACGCGGAGTCCAGCAAGAGCATGGATTACGCAATCGTTCGAGACATTTTCTTTACTTGGAAAAGTTCGATTTGAGATCGAAATCCCGAAACGACTTTCCCCTGACCCGTCTGGTGCCATCGCCGAAATTATCAGGAATTTCGACGTTTAGCACTCGCTGCGGTCGTTGACTCTGGCGAGGAAAGAAATTGTATTCTTGGAGGCTATTCGTACATTAAATCACTCCTACACGCCCGCTGCTTGAGCAAACATTTGCCATGGAAAAATCCTTAAAAGTTGGATGTCCTCTTTTTGATTCGTCTATTTCACTTCAGTATTTTATTTTAGTATTTTATTTTAATCGTCCATTTTATAAATAGGTGGCCATACTAGTTTTGGAAGGGACAAGCAATTATCGTTAAACCCTTAATAGTGAGTGGGTTGTTTATGGCCTAGAGTTGACAAACAAGTCTAGTCGAACAAGTGATTTCCGCTCCTACAGCAAAACAATAGGTACTAACCCAAAATATGAACAACAATAATACGAGTACTTTCAATTTCGCTTCGTGTTCGTTTATCGTCGTTTGTTAGCAGATAGATTGTTTCTCAGAGGCTGGAACAATACCCTCTAAAGTGGTTTCTAAATCCGTCTTTGAGAGCGAGGACTCGGGCCGGGGAAAATTTAATCTTTCCCGACAAAAGATTTACATTTTAATGGGCGGCAATTTGCGTTGGGATGGACAAAAGATACGGCGACAAAGGTTAATTAAGTTGTTAATATATGCCCTGTGCCGCTTGCGGGGACCTTGCCAATGCAAACAAAACTCGGGAACGTCAAACTTTCGGGAGAGAAATATTTCTGCGAGATCGCGTCCTGCGAGGATTTGTCTCGGCTAGGCCACTAAATCGCCTCTTCCTCGAGCTCGCACAAAGAAACGTAAATATCAAGGGGGTTGTAAACACCAAGTATACTTAAAAACAACTGATTAAAGTTCTCCTCGATTTCGTGCTAAAGGGGCCAAGGAAAAATTCGCACAATTATTATTATCATCATCCTTATTATTAGAATTATTATCATTATTACTAGCATTATGTTATTATTACTATTATTATTATTATTAGTATTATTATTACAATTGGCACTCTCCTCGTTCCATTTTTACTTATCTCAAAGGTTTAGGTTTAGGTCCGACGGTTGTATCTAACCGTATCTCGACAGAGATTGCGAGGTCGCGTCTATTTAACGAAAAATATCAGACGTACTTGGCGATTTTATTTATTCATAGGCCTTTGCCAAATTAAACGTTATCTGCGATCTACGTTCGAGCGTTGTCAAAATAATGATGGGATTACGATGTTATACGTTCGGAGTAAACAATCAATTGAAGGTCTTTTGGCAGCTTTTTAAGTATCAGTCAACAATGTATGTTTACAACGCGATTATCGCTTTATTTTAGGAAAATACATTTGCGTCGACGACACCTGGCTGTAGGAACTGAATTGTATTTTTTTAAATTAATTTTTATCATAGAATTAAAAAAAAACTTGATCAATTAAAAATATTGATTCATTCAATTTATGTATGTACTTTGAAGCGTCTAATTTATTTTGTGTTAGAATCTATGCACGTGTAAGCTCTAATAGGTCGCTAGGTGCACGTGAGGGACTCTCGGGCCACGTGTGCCGGCGTCGATCCCGAATTTAACCTTGACTCAATAAAGACGAGGTCATTAGCAAATTATCTGCAATTAAATAAGTTACACGGGCATTTAGAGAAACGAGCGATGATACAGAGCTTTATTGTGAAGTGAGGCCGTTTCAATTTCAGCCGTATGAGTAATCCCGAACATCCTCTCTTGCCGGGCCGACATGCCTAGAATCCAATTGCGTCAACTCATATGTTATTGAAAATAGTACGGTGTACATATGCCGGAAATTCCTAATAGAAAAAACTGATTGCACTATAGGCGACACAGTTTCGGCGTGGGACGTGCAGGCCGACGTTTCTTCATGCTTAATCGAGCTTAGTAGATAACTAACATCTTGGATTTGGACAATTGGTAAATTGGCTTTTTGGTGTTCAGGGAGATGTTTTGCAAGCGAGTTAAACTAAATAAGCAAAACTACATTGGAGAAAATTTGCCTTTTCGTATAAACATAACCTTAAATTAAACTGAAATAAATCACACTAAAAAATTTTAAGATTAGTCTTGAATATTTTGATGGGACAACTATGTACCTTTAAATTATTTTTGTAATTATTATTATAATTATTGTTCTAATTATTATAATAATTATTATTATGATTATTATTATGATTGTTATTATTATGATTATAATTTTAAAGTAACTTATCACGATAAATTTTAGTAAGTAAATGATAAAATTTGTTTAATCGATGCGATGTAGGTAAAATGACATGCCATTAAAATAACAAATTTAATTTAAATGAGTTATCTGCATGATTAATTCACAATGAGTACAAGACGTTCCGTTAATGTAACTCGTAACCCACGGCTCGAGAAGTAATTTCTTATTCCACGTCCGACTCGTTTAATATACACTGTAAAAAAAATATAAAGAAAATTGGAGGAAGTTGCCAACAAATTGTCAAATTAATCTTGATACTAAGAGTTTGAAAATGAGCTAAAAACTAGGGCTATAAAGACACAACAGTGTCTGTAGTACATTTTTAAATAAACTAAAAATCCTAGGGCTGTAAAGATGCTATAGTGTATTTACCTTTGTCTATGGTATTACTGTCTCTATAGCACGTGACTTTCTAGTTTATTTTTAACACCTTAGTGTCTTTATAGACCTAGGTTTTGTAGTTTATTATGCGGGTTTGAAAATGGGCTCTAAAATCTTTAGGTTAATAAGACAGTAAGATTCCGAAAATAAACCAGAAAATTGGTATAAAAGCATTATAAATAAGTAAGGTTAGCACTACAATTCAATGTAAATTAATTTGAAACATTATATTGCAAGTTCGTATTTAGAACTTTACTCTTAGTTTTAAGTTAAAAAATTTAATACAATTTCATTTTGTAAATTTATTACAATTTCATTTTGTAAATTTATTACAATTTCTTTTTGGAAATTTATTATAATTTCATTTTGTAAAGTTATTAAACTTCCTAATTTTAATATTGTTCATTAATAATATTTTGAATGTTGGCACTATTATTGAATGTATGAAGGTCCAGCGAAGCGAGCGAGCTCATTATCTCATTAATTGACAAATTGAGGAAACGAATTGAATTGATTTTTAAACGCTTTACTTAACTTTACTTTTTAATAACCTATATAATTTATTCAATTTTGTTAATAGCTTATATAATTTATTAAAATTTAAAAAAAATAAAATTTTAATAAAAATTGTGTAAAAATAGAATATAATTTGAATAATATAAAGTGGAAAGTAAAATTAAATAATATAAAGTAGGATGTAAAAAAAGCATCAGTTGACTGTCTTAAAAAACTCCAGTTAACTGTCTTAAAAAGCGAGCGCTGAAGGCGCGAGGCGGCGAGCTCGCGAAGCGAGCGAGCTCTTCATTCCATTAATTGAGAAAAATGAGGAAACAAATTAAATTCATTTTTAGTACCTTTGTAACTTATTAAATTAAAAAAAATAAAATTTTTATTAAAAGTTGTGTAAAAATAAAATATAATTTGAATAATATAAAGTGGGAAGTAAAATTGAATAATATAAAGTAGGATGTAAAAAGCATCAGTTGACTGTCTTAAGAAACTCCCGTTAACTGTCTTAAAAAACGAGCGCCGAAGGCGCGAGGCGACGAGCTCGCGAAGCGAGCGAGCTCTTCATTCCATTAATTGAGAAAAATGAGGAATCAAATTAAATTCATTTTTAGTACCTTTGTAACCTATTAAATTAAAAAAAATACATTTTTTTTAAAAGTTATGTAAAAATAAAATATAATTTGAATAATATAAAGTGGGAAATAAAATTAAATAATATAAAGTAGTATGTAAAAAGCATCAGTTGACTGTCTTAAAAAACTCCAATTAACTGTCTTAAAAAAACTCCAGTTAACTGTCTTAAAAAGCGAGCGCCGTAGGCGCGAGGCGGCGAGCTCGCGAAGCGAGCGAGCTCATCATCCCATTAATTGAGAAAAATGAGGAAACAAATTAAATTCATTTTTAGTACCTTTGTAACCTATTAAATTAAAAAAAATACATTTTTTTTTAAAGTTGTGTAAAAATAAAATATAATTTGAATAATATAAAGTGGGAAATAAAATTGAAAATATAAAATAGGATGTAAAAAGCAGTTGAATGTCTTAAAAAACTCCAGTTAACTGTCTTAAAAAGCGAGCGCCGAAGGCGCGAGGTGGTGAGCTCGCGAAGCGAGCGAGCTCATCATCTTATTAATTAAGAAAATTGAGGAAACTAATTGAATTGATTGAGGATGGGCTATATATCCTTGAAAATAGAAAACGCTTGTGTTTTGATTTTTATCATAAGGGTTGATATAACAATGGGCGATAGCTTTTATTACACGAGGGATTTCCACGTCTGGTATATACTTAAGTAGGTAACATCTACCTATGTTCCCATGAATTTTTTCTAGTGTACGCACGCACAGCTAACAAATTAGTTTAATGACGAGATCTGTGTCGAATTTTAATGCAGCAGCGAACTCCAGGTGTATTTTAAGCTAAAGTGCAGCAGCATGCTAATAAACAGAAGAAAGGCACGCGTCCTCGAGCGCTGGGCGACGCTGGAAACACCTGTAACAGGTGGAAAACGGCTTTAAGGATGCCAACGACTGCTTTAACGGGGATCGTTGTAAATGGGTCAGGGCATGGAAAGTTGAAGATTGTCTTCGGCAGCATGTGGCACAAATTGCCGATCAGATTTTGCAACCGGCAGATGTCAGTTCGCCAATGCATCTGCCTGCCCTAAAATTAAATTCTGGTTGCAAAAATAAAATAAAAAAATCGAAAGCCTGTTGGGTTTATTGCGTGGAGGAGAAAACGAGTGAAAGGGTTGTTTATGGCTTTGAGTTGACAAACAAGTCTAGCTGAAGTAGTGGTTTTTACTCTTGATGTCCTAGCCAGGTATGTGTATACATTAGAAATATTCATCCTATACCTTAAAGTAAAGTAAGTAGAGTAGGTAAAGTAAGTAAAGTAACTAAAGTAAGTAAAGTAAAATAAGTATGAAATGTGAAATAAGTATTTGAAAGGAACGAAGAGGTGATGTTGATTGGTATTAATCCCTAAACGCCGTCGAGGCAGAAACGTTTTTATTTGTTAGCTAGCCAGTTGTAGCGAAGTGTCTTGTCGGTTGTCTGCGTGATCGGCACGGCACGACAGGGTAGTGGCATCCAGTGGAGGTCAAACAATATTCCCAGTAGAAAACAAACGATATCGGCGAGCAAACAACAAAGAAGGCGAAGAGGAGAGGACGACGCAACGGCTGCGGCTGGACGGCGAATCTAAAGCAGGGTCACACGTCTGTGCCCTTGAGCCTCTCCAAGGCCATAGCCACCACCACGCGGCAGATCCTCTGGGGCAATAACCGCACGCATTGCCGTCATCGCAACCTTCGATCCCTGCTATAAGCCTTTGGTGTTGATGCTCCCTCGTTGGCGAAAACAGACTCAACTTCACCAATGGAAAAGGTTCTGCTGTCGCACGGACGCGGTCGTTGGTGTTTGGCCTTAGCTCCTCAAGAAATTGCGTTTTTATCCATTCTCAAGCCCTTAAATGTGTTTTTACATTGTGTTTTTAAACATTGTGTTTTTAAACATTGTGTTTTTAAACATTGTGTTTTTAAACATTATGTTTTTAAATCCTGCACTGAGAGAAATATTCTGTCTTTTCGACCAGAATTACGAATCTATTAGTCCAACGACGATTAGTCGTATTTCTGTCATGTAATTTAAAGATACCTCTATTTGGTATTTCGATACCGAACCGTAGGACATTGTCCTCGCCCGAAATTATAATCGGAGGAGAAGAGAACAATGCCCTCGTGGTTGGCAACACTGGAAAGGCACGGGTTCTTGGAGAAGGCATTAATATAGGTGTACAATTTATATAGGTGTACCATTTATATAAATGTACAATTTATATAGATGTACAATTTATATAGGTGTACAATTTATATAGGTGTACAATTTATATAGGTGTACATACCTTGCAACCTATATTGTCTTAGGGTTGCTTGACCTTACGGCTCGCCTTACTGCTGAGCTCTACTAAACGTAGATAACGAGTTTAACTCGGGTTTGAATCTAAGGATGTCACTTACTACACTCTTGTGCGACAAACGGCTAACTTTGACTGTTATCCTTTGTCACTCACTTCAAGTCCTTATGAGAATCCTGAGATGCTTTGAACGTAGTTACTATGTTAAATGTGCCTTTTAGGCCGTAATTCCAGGGAGCTGAAAATAGCGAGTATTTCAGGGCGCTTGTCGGCACCTCGCAGGAGTAAACACGCAGATCACTCAAAGACCAGTAATTGGAAAAACGCGAGCTTGAAGGCCTAATTTCCCATCGGGCAATTTGCGTCTTGCGAACCCCTGACTTACGATTATTAAGCTCGTTGTTGTGGTCAAAAAGGCGCGCGAATCGCCCAGGGACACATTAAATTCGGTCTTGTAAACACTTCGAAAGAAAACAAGTCGCAAGCCGGACCTACACAAAGCCGCGCAAACAGTTTAAATTTAGAATAAGTTACGTACTTTTTTCCCTGCTGCTTTATTACTGTTGATATTGCGCTCTGTTTGATTATATATTTGTATGTGTGTGTGTGTGTGTATGTGTGTGTTAAAATAAAATATAATTATCTACACATCTATTATGCATATCAAAACGTTTTTTTTTTTCGATAAAATTGTGCTAAATGCTAAGTGCAACTATTGACCGCGCGCCTCCACCATTTGTGCGGGTATAGGGAAATCACATGTAATTTATTTCAACCGTAGAAAAACTATTTGTTTTTAATAATTAATTCTATAATAAATTGATATTATTAGTTAGAAGACTAAATTGGATAGATATAAGTGTAAATGAGAGATTAAATTAAATCTCTATATATAAAATAAATGAATATAAAATCTTCTAAGTAACTGTGTTTTGTATACAGTAGAGGTAAAGTTATATGACCTGAGTCTAAAGCTGAAATATTCGTGTATTTATTTAGTCATTAGTCATCCGGACTAGCTAATAGTTCATATCTCGTTGCATGTCGAGGAACACACTCCACAGGTGGACGGAACTCCAAGAGCTCAACTTCCATTCAGTTATTATTGTTAACCGCCATGGTATATGTGCTCAAAGGCTGATTCGCCCTCGTTCATCTCGGTGATTCCCCCAAGTACACAAGAAAAAATTGATAAGGGCCACGTTTTCTCCGCAGCCCACTTATCTACTTCGCATATTGTTTACTCGCTCGGTATGTGTACGTATTATGTACATAGCGCGGCGGTGAAGGTCGCGCTGTTTTTATTAGCAATTTTTTTATCTAGCGCTCGACGTCAAGGTACACACACATACGACACACTACTTATACAATATTATATGATTAATAAAATTGATTGCCAATGTCACACTTTATTGACTGTACACAGGCATCCAGGACCCGTGGCAAGGTCACGTTCTTGCGTCGGGTTCGCTGTGCGTCACGGCGACGTCACAGGGTGGAGACCGTTGCCCGGACGACGCTTACCTCCCCGACGCTAAGCGTCGCGACGCTATCCCTCCCCGACGTTAACCCTCCCGACGCTAACCGTCCTGACGCTAACCGTCCTGACGCTAAGCGTCCCGACGCTAACCCTACGCTTACCTCCCCGATGCTTCACTCCCAACCGACGCTTACCTCCCCGACCGACGCTAACCGCCCCTTCAACCCCTAACGCCCACGACCACCATCACGCTAAACTTGAACTTCACCCCGTCTTACCGCGATTCTATTGCGCACCAGACGCCTGTCGGATTTTTGTTTATATTCGTTTTGAAATATTGTGCAATCCTTGTTTCGTTGAAATTGCCGTCGATTAATAGTTGGCGGGGTAATTCCAGGCGGGGTTAATTCGGGGAAGGCTGGAAATATCCTAAATCGGGGTCAAAAACAAGGGTAACAATACACACCACTGATGGCTGTGTCTAATGTACCGAATTGAGGATAAAATCTATAACATAATGTACCTACTATAAATATAATATTATTATTACTATTATTAATATTATTATTATTATATTATAAACTATTTAAAATAAAATAAAAAAGGCATTCTTATTGAACACACATAAGTAAGCAATGAAGTAGCCTTAGTTTTCTTCACGTATAAGTAGTGTAAGTGCGCCGCGTATTATTGACACATATATGCATATTCATAACAAGTTAGTATTGTGTTGCAGAGACTGGACCATTAAGATTTTTTCTTATCTGGAGTAATTCTCCTGGAACAATTTGCCCAAGGTGACGGCCTCGCGACTTATTGAACGCCGCCGTTCTTATCACAACAATTGTGTAGGGTTAACGATTGTTGTTAAATCGTCGAGCGCGTTTCCGAGCCCAGAGTTGGATTTCAACACATGGTAACACTAACCTCAGCGATTTCATGTGCAACCATTGGCATTGCTTGCTCCACATTTAAGTAGGTTATAGAATGACCCAATTAATTTTTTCGCATACAACCATGTGTGCGTGAAGAAGCACACATCATTCTTGGCGACAAGATTTCCTTGGAAATCTTCGAGGAGGGTTACAAGAGCTTTATTACAAAAGCTTCTTCATTTCTTTATTTCATTTTATTACAAAAACTTGGTTACGTTTTCAGGCAAATTTCAGCAGTACTTCAACAATTATACCAAACAGATCAATTACGATTATAAAAAGAACTAATCTCCCAGATTTTAATCACAGCTCAGAGCAAACTCAGAACAGCAAGCTCGTAGTTAGCAAAAAAAGACAATATGTACCTGCGCCGGAGCCCTGCTGTTTTAATTTAGTTAATTAACTCCTAAATGACCGTGACGCTCTGGGTTAATTGAGCGACGCCTTGACCTGCTGCTTCCCCTGTTTTTCTATTATTACGTCGGATTCGAAGTTTTGGATTACGAGTGATAAACGAACGATTCCGCGTAATTTCCAGTTGTGTCACCTCTATTACAAAGACTCCTCTAGATATTATTATATGTTATGTTATCCGGGACTTGGTTATCCGATTTCCTTGTTTTGTTTTAAATGTACTTACTTAAACGTACAACTTTTATTCAAAATTTTAATTAGCTATTAAAGACCAATTTAATTTGTTTCCTCAATTTCCTAAACTATCGGGATGGTGAGCTCGCTCGCTTCGCGAGCTCGCCGCCTCGCGCCTTCGGCGCTCGCTTTTTAAGACAGTCAACTGGAGCTTCTTACATTCTACTTTATTTTATTCAATTTATATCTTATTTATACACAACTTGTATTCACAATTTATATCTTATTATTTATATTCAAAATTTCATTTTTATTTAAATTTAATAGATTATATTAGCTATTAAAAATCAATTTAATTTGTTTCCTCAATGTCCTCAATTAACAGGATGATGAGCTCGCTCGCTTCGCTCGCTCGCCGCCTGGCGCCTTCGGCGCTCGCTTTTTAAGACAGTCAACTGGAGCTTCTTACATCCTACTTTATATTATTCAATTTATATCTTATTTTTTTATATCCAAAATTTCAATTTTTTTTAATTTAATAGGTTATATTTTAAAATTAATTATTATATTAGCTATTAAAAAACAATTTAATTTGTTTCCTTAATGTCCTCAATTATAAGGGCGGTGATTTCGCTCGCTTCGCGAGCTCGCCGCCTCGCACCTTCGGCGCTCGCTTTTTAAGACAGTCAACTGGAGCTTCTTACATTCTACTTTATATTAGTCAATTTATATCTTACTTATACACAACTTGTATTCACAATTTATATCTTATTATTTATATTCAAAATTTCATTTTTATTTAAATTTAATTGATTATATTAGCTATTAAAAATCAATTTAATTTGTTTCCTCAATGTCCTCAATTATTAGAATGATGAGATCGCTCGCTTCGCGAGCTCGCCGCCTCGCGCCTTCGGCGCTCGCTTTTAAGACAGTCAACTGGAGCCTTATACATCCTACTTTATATTATTCAATTTATATTCTATTTTTAGACAACTTTTATTAAAAATTTAAATTTTCTTTAAATTTTAATAAATTTTATAAGCTACTAATTTTTTTTATAAATTATATAATCTATTAAAATTTTTTAATAAATTATATAAGCTATTAAAAATGTTTAATAAAATATATAAGCTATTAAAAAAATTTAATAAAATATATGAGCTATTAAAAAGTGAAGATAAATAAAAGCGTTTAAAAATCAATTAAATTTGGTTCCTCAATTTTCTCAATTAATAAAATGATGAGCTCGCTCGCTACACGAGCTCACCGCCTCGCGCCTTCGGCGCTCGTCTTTTAAGACAGTCAACTAGAGCTTTTTACATCCTACTTTATATTATTCGATTTATATTCTATTTTTACACAACTTTTATTAAAAATTTTATTTTTTTTTTAATTTTAATAAATGATAGACGCTATTAAAAAATTTTAATAAATTATATAATCTATTGAAAAAATTTAATAAAATATATGAGCTATTAAAAAGTGAAGTTAAATAAAAGCGTTTAAAAATCAATTCAATTTGTTTCCTCAATTTTCTCAATTAATAAAATGATGAGCTCGCTCGCTTCGCGGGCTCGCCACCTCGCGCCTTCGGCGCTCGGTTTTTAAGACAGTTAACTGGAGGTGTTTTAAGACAGTCAACTAGAGCTTTTTACATCCTACTTTATATTATTCGATTTATATTCTATTTTTACACAACTTTTATTAAAAATTTTATTTTTTTAAAAATATTAATAAATTTTATAAGCTATTAAATTTTTTTAATAAATTATATAATCTATTAAATTTTTTTAATAAATTATATAAGCTATTAAAAAATTTTAATAAAATATATAAGCTATTAAAAAGTGAAGTTAAATAAAAGCGTTTAAAAATCAATTCAATTCGTTTCCTCAATTTTCTCAATTAATAGGACGATGAGCTCGCTCGTTTCGCTCGCTCGTCGCCTCGCGCCTTCGGCGCTCGCTTTTTAAGACAGTCAATTGGAGTTTTTTACAGCCTACTTGATATTATTCAATTTATAAAGATGTAATATTTGAATATAATTAATAATATAATTATAAATTATACATGGTGGTCCAGCTAAGAAGGCCCACTTAAATTACAGCGTTATTAACAAACTTAGAACAATAAAACTTGCAGGATTTACTCAGCACCTAAAGAGCTCCAAAAAACGCTAGTAGTGTTT
>JAWQRP010004307.1:0-12062 GCA_033557875.1 Quadriops clusia | reverse complement strand
CATGGTCAGGTGTATATGTGCACATGGCAATAAGTATACGTGTACATGGCAATAAGTATATGTGTACATGGTAATAAATATATGTGTACATGGGTGCCCGTGATTTTTCACGGGCATTAACTAGTTAAAACATAAATTAGTAATCCGAGGATATGATAGATGCTTAAATGTCGATTAATCATTTCTTTACAAGATTAAGATTTTCATGAACACATAATATTTCATTTGTTTATTCTCTTGTCTTTTATAATAGAATAAATATTAAACATTATTATTACGATATTTATTAATCTTATTCGAAATAGCTAAGAATTTTTACAAGTACTTATAAATTGATTGTCCCATGATTACACGATCGTGTTTACATCGGATAATTTTTAAGTTAAATATGGTCATTTTCCTAAATGAATTCATACATTTTCTGCTTCATCAAAGTTTGAACTTTGGCTAATTATTCCCATGAATGACGATACAATATTGCAGACCTAAGATATGATAATTAATACAGAATAATGTTTTTAAAATACATGTCGTTAAAAAATATTGATACTTTTTTATTAACACATAAAAGCAAAGTGAATTATATTATAAATAAAGAGTAATGAATTTAAGATAAAATATCAGGAAACGAACATAATGCTTGTCTTAATTGGTATACAAGTTGTATTCAAGAAGTAATTTTTGACCGTGGTTTCAAATGGCAGTTTAATTTCTTTAATACCTTCCATGATTTGGGTGCTACATGGTAGACGGAAAAACAATTGATCCACTCATAAGTATACAATAAATGGAATGTAGAGATTAGTTTAGTTTACAGTAAACAGATGTGGCAAACTATTTTGTATCACACGTACCCGTCTCCCAGTGAATTACAATTTTGTATACAGATTTACGAATGGTTCCCAAAATATTTACTGAAACTCATATTAGTGAGTAAAATCAGTCACGAATACAATAGTAGGTCGCATCCTTTAATCTATTTTCATAGGTAATCCTTTGAGCTGAAAATGTTGGGCAACCAGCGATGACAACTGGTAATGCTTTTGATTTTAAATTAAGTTGGTGCAGAAATTCTGGTTTGTTTACTATTCCAAGTCTATTTTAAAGTCGCATTCCGTCGAAAAGAATCGTATGCTAGCAGAAAATCAAGTCGAAAAGCGTGACGGCCGTAAAAGTTTATGCAAAATTTTGCTTGGAGTGCAGCAGTAAAAGACAGACCATGAACTTCACTTCGACATAGGTATTACTCATGGAAATACCAAGCTCGTGTTTTCTTAATAAAACACGTTCACATTTGTAGTATTTGCACTGTAATAAAAATACTATAAATGTGTTATTAGGTAAAATTATACGGTGTGAGTGATAAACACAGTGTTAAAAGGCAGATTGCTGTTTAATGAATAAAAATGAGAAAACCTGTTGAGAAAGCATGTTATTGACGTAGTTTTGATCGTTTTATTCGGAAATGCGAGGGTTGCCTCACAGCTTCAGATCAATTTATTTAATTCTAATGATGGAATTTTATTGCGGATGGTCCTGAAATTAAAACAAGTTTTAATTATGGTTATTTCCTCCGCATTATTTCAAATTTAATTGTATTTCGCGAAATTTTTTTACTAATTTGGACAAAAGATTTTACCATTGTTTAATTGCAATTTGAGCGCTGAGGACGTGTTTAATGCGGACGTAAGTTATGTAAATATACCTTAATTATGGCTGTAAAGTACAGTTTACAATACCTGCATTAATAAACTGATTGGTATTAATGAATCATAATAAAACTTGTTTACACTGTGTTTCTTGTTTACCTGTACAATAGCGTGTAACCCGTCTCCATTCACAACCTTTAATTTAACAAGTTCGCGGAAGAAAAATAAGTAGCTCGTTCGATTTATGCATTTATGCTACCTTCAAGAAGGCGACTCACTCAATTAATAAATTAATAATATACATGTGCCTTAATGAGAGGTAAGGTTTTATGATAATACAAGTTTTAATGTCAAGAAGTCACGTGTGGCTAATTTGCGTGAATAGTTTTTAACTTAATTTTCCCGCATGTATCATTAACAAATTAGCGAATTGTGAATGCATTGAAGAATAATAGTGTGAATGAAAAGTGAATAACTCACACTTAATTGATTAACAGAGTCAAAGTCAATGTAATCATCAAAGATAATTTTCCGAGTGGTTTCATTTAATCAGCTCTGACGTTTATGCGCAAGATAGAGCATTGCCTGTTATTGTTGCGAATTGCGACACTGTTTTCAAACCTTCATACCTATCAAACATAATGAAAATAAAAACAGAACAGAAATTGCTATTACAAAATACAGCTACACTTACCTTGAGGTATATGCATTACGGCGACTGTAAAGCCTGATATCAAATCTGCAGAGAAGTCCGTCCTCCATGAGTACTGCGGAAGCCAGTCTATTATAGGAAATGTCTTTTTCGCAAATTTCGCCGGCTTGCAGTTGGTACAAGCGCTGAAGAAACTCTTCAATGCTGCAACAACGGAATCAAGTTTTAATTGCTGCAATGGTTTATTATTAATAAATATAATATAAAAATTCTAGAACGCCTATTCATATAATTACTAATAATTGTTGTTTTAAATCCTTGGTGAGCAATATGGTTATTCCGTTTAGAAGTAGTGGAACAAGGATTTTATTGGAAGTTATAGGTAGTACACATGAAATTTGCAAATTCGAATGTCAATAATTCTTTCAATAAATAAAAGAGTTGTAGTGTCTTTTAAATTTATGCTCAGTCAATGTCGAAGCCTAATATTATTGTTATTTGAACTTGAACTAAATAGGAAAGAACAACCTTTTTATTCTCTTGCCTAATAATAGCGTTATCATCTGTTTACACGAACGTCACAGCCGATGTTGCAAGAATTATCCAAATTATAAAAATATATCCTGAGTTCTTATTTTTGCGCATCACAGCGTTTCTATTATAGATCATTGGCTGAATTATTCCAATTGTCCCTGATTTAGCTTCAGCGCCGAGCAAAAAACAATAATTGCAAACTACGCGTTAGAAATCGCAACATTGCTTAAAACTATAAATCTCTTCTCGGTAATTACACAATAAAAGTTTGTCCTTCATTGTTATTGTTGCTAAATTTATTGATCATTTTGCGTGCGGAGATGGTCCTCCGGCGGTCTAATCGCACGACTTCTATCAGAGACTACTATAAATCAGCAGGCGAATTGTTACTAATTATGTTCGCAAAAAACTCATTTGGAGGCCTCACGTGAATTTGTAGTGAGGTCAAAATATGCGAAATCATTGAGCAAATATTATCAATATTTTACTTTCCGCATTCGAAAAAAACCTCTTTTTCGTATTCTAATTAGCATTAAAACTAAGTTAATTAAAAACTAGCTGCTGATTAGTCACGCGGAATTTGCTATATGCAAAAAAAATGGTTAAAAAAAATTAGATCATCATTAGCACGGGCATGTGACAAAATTTCGCTAAAAAAATTAGAGAAACATTTAAAACAATTTTTAGTAAGTTTTCTAACAGTAAGACTATGCGCACACAATGAAGTTAATATTTTATTTATTAATATTAAATGTTGATGGTATATCAGTAGGCAGTTATAAAGTTATTAAAAAGTAATTTAATACGATACGGATGTTGACGGGAAATACGTATTTATAGTTGATGGCATTACTATATGTATGTTTTGAAAATTTAAATAAACCACAGGAAGACATTTTTTTAAATGAAAAAAAATTGACCCATTGTCTGTAGTTGCAGATTTTTGAGATATAAGAATTCTAGGTATATACTTGAAAGTTTGCAACGTCTTCCATTGAGCACATGCGATCTATCGTAAAAATTCGTATATTTACATTGTAAATTGCCGTTGATATTTAAATTATGTAATAGCATAGAGTTCTGAACGATGAAATAGAGGCGTGAATAATGCATTATGCAGAATTTGAAAGGTACTCACCGGATTTTTTCTCGTTCTCGTATTCATAGACTTTCTGCAGTTGTTCCTGTTCGTAGACAGGCCTCTCTATTTTCACTTGTTGAGGATTTGAGTCGTCCATCACAGCTGTTCCAGTAAGCAACAAAAACAGTTTTTTTTATTACTACTGCAATCCTAAGTGTGAAGGTATTAGAGGGGTTTCGTATTTAGTTGGCAGTAACAATTTAGCCCATAAGAAAGAAAACCACACGCAGCATTGTTTGAAATTGTGTACGGTTCTTATCTTCGCACTTTTCCTCGGCAATATTTGCTCAAGACTTAAGTTACTAACTTGCCTCCACAACAGACCGCACAATGTAAGTGTAATACAAAAAATCGTTTAGTGGTTACTATCTGGTATTTAACAGAAAAAGAGGGGAATAATTTAATTAGTTTTTCACGTGAACTCAGTTTTTTTAGTCATTTTTCGAAGTTGTCGAGCGAATGGTAGTCACGATTGATTGTGCACCGATAGTGACGCCTGCACTAATTTATTTTACTTACATGCAGAGATTGATATATAAAATGAACATTGCTGAACAACAGAGTGGCATTGGCTCTCTTAATGGAAGTAATAGGTTTTAGTTAACTATTGGTAAACAATCGCGTCAGTACAAAAATAGTGCGTTAAAGAAATTCTGCTGCTCACTATGTGTGGACCTTTTCACGGTGTCTTACATTTTGCCTTGTTCTACAAACATTATTACCAATTAGAAAAAAAACAATTATTTACGTATATGGTATATTTAATAGTTTTTTGTAACAAATCTATAAAGTGCGATAAAAATTACTTTTTACTCGTACGTATAAATATAAGAAGAAATATTAATAAAGAGAATAAAGTATGTATTACCACAAAAATTATGTAGAATAATTACTTAATTTATGTGCGTGCCCACGATTGAGCAGTTTATCGACCATGGACTGTACTGTTTTAAATATATAATCATTGGGTCGATTTCGAAAGAGGCAAAAAAAATTAAGTACTGTCCATTATGCAGATTATTCCGCGTTGCATTCATTAATAAATTCACATTAGCAGTTTTGCATTTATTCCGTTCTATATATACCATTTATTACATTTGTATATGCGTGTGTATGTTTGTTTATATCTGTGTCTGTTCGTATACACGGATGTGTTGTGAGTGTGATTAATAAGAAAAAATGGTAGTGTTTTCTGCCTATAAATCAAATCAAGCTTAAACATAATTACTTCTAAATTAAATTATTTTAATATTTCTGTTAAAGTTCTCGAATCGGGCATAATGTCTTTTAAATCTTTATATGAATTTCCTTTCAATCGAAGTGTATTTAACAATTACATTTGAATACCCATAAAGTCATTAGTTAGCTCCTTGTTTAACTTATGCTCAAAAATTAGTGTAAATGAAGTATAATTATATTCTTAAACAGCACGTGAGTTTCAGCTAATTTAATTCCTAATTTTCTATGACATATTTCCGGTAAACAAGAAACCACATTTTTAAATTCAATTACATATTTTTAAGTTAGGAGAAAATCTGTAAAGCAAATTTCATTCAGATCATTACATATTTCCGATATATAATTTATTTACTTATAATTAATTATGTACCTACGCCAGAATATGTTTACATTCTTTATAAATCTACTATCGTACTTACCAAATTATTAACCATTCGCGCCAGTGCAATTTTTTTAAATTTTAACCCCACAATGTATCGACCTAGTGCACGTAAACATTGATTCACATATCAAACAAACCCTTTCAGAGCAGTACACTCGAACAGAAGATAAAAATCAAACACAATCATTGTATTATAATTATATTCCGCAAGAATAGTTAGTTTCAAAAAGTTTATCATATCTTGATAGGAACAATTTCTCAACTCACCTTAATTGCAATAACAGCAGTGGCGAAAATGCACTATAAAACATAATCAGAGTTTTTGACGCTCATGCTTTATTTCAACATTTTGGCGGTAATCCACTTATGACTAGTACTGTTTTATTTTGAATATTATAAACGTACAATTTTATTACATAGTTCTTTCTCCGTTTATTAAATTCTAAAATAAATTTTGCATTCGTTTCTCTTCGAATTGATCACTGGTCACAAGCACCTGAAGAACTAGAGAAAATCAAAAGAAACAAACCTTTTAACTTTTATGTTCCGAAGAGGTCTAACTGCCGCACAAAAGCTCAAGTGTGACTGGTGTGTGTGTGTGTTTAAAGTGTGCTGTTATTGTTGTCGGTAAGGTTAACACTTTTTTATTTATTGGCGATGTTTGTATTTATGTGTATTCGCTTTCCGGTCTGTTTGAATGCATCCGAGACTTTAAAACACGTTTCGATTCGCAAACTTGCCTACTATTCCCACTTGTCTAAAGCACACATATATTTCTTGCGTGCCCCGGGGAGTATTACAAACATAACCCATAAAAAAACTGGCGTGACCAATAGGAATGCATAATTTGTATTGATTATAGGATATTATTTAAAAACTTCTTGGTGGAAATGGTTAATTAATATTAATATGTACATACATTTAATTTGAGTTATTGTATTTCAGACGATATGCAGATTTAGCAAGGCGTATAAGCTCTCCCGTAAATACATTCTGAAACAAACGTGCAGTTGTATTGTTAATTTTGTTTGAACAAATTTGGGAAATCCCCGTATTTTAGGAATTTGATCCTAATGCATTCAACCACGTTGTAAATTTCGTAAAATTGTATCAAAGTTATAAAAATGCAATCTGACAACAATAACAGCTAGTGCAAAATAAGATAAAATGATAAAAATAAAGTTGTACTCTTTCTAGTATTGTAATAATAATAATAATGGCAATAATAATAATAGTAATGAAAAGAATAATAAACACATTTGACAGCTACATCATTTAAAAAAAAATTGTTTTCAAATATTATTTTTAATATTATGTATATTTGAATTAACCAGCTATTTCTTATTACTATAGTACATACTTTGGTGCACGCAATACGATTTTTATATGGATTATCATTATTGATCTAACAGTGCAAATAATTACTTGTCTGCATGGTTTATAATGGAGAGTTCAAAAAACTTGATGTATAGATTTTAATTATAAATAATACAGATGAATATTAACACTACATTTTAAAAACACAAAATTATAGCTTTCAAGCATTCAATGTGAATCAATGTAATGTAATTTTATAAATTTTTGAAAATTATGGAATAGTACGTACTTTGAAATCCTTTGATAGGATTCTTCCACTAACCACTTTGTTCACAAGTGCAAGGAACCCGCTATCTGTGAATCCAGTTTGTGTAGCCAAAAAAATCAAAAGAAAGATAAGGTGCCACCTCCATTTTGGGTTTCTTCCAGTGCCTCCTCTGATGTAAGTGTATGAATACGCAAAATACGGCCTTCGATTGTTCTCTTAACCTGCACAAGAAAACTTTTCCATCTCACTCGCACTCGTGCGGAATTGTGCTCATTTCTTTCGAATTACTGCTAATTGTACACAACTACTTATAACAAACACAAAAAATATTTAGGAAATAACGCAAACTGGTCTCTGGGCGTATGTAAATTCAAAAGTCTTCTTCGGTGCCACTTGAAGATTAAAAACAATATGTAGGCAACACCTATATGAATAAATAATGAATTTACAAAATATTTCTTATTTAAAGGATGTATTTTCTTTCTATTTCTTTTTATTTTGCTTAATTTAATTTTATTCAAAAACTGTTCAATGAATGACCGTGGTGTGAAACCTGTTTTTGTTTGCTATTGGTTTGACTTCTCGTAAATTTCAAAATGTAAATAAAAGTGACTAATAAACAATCGATTACGAGTCATGAGTATAAAACCAATAAAAACGATCTTCCAAATAGCCATGATCTAAAAATTATTAAAAAGCATCCAAGGAGACAATAATTGACTTGCTGTGTCTTAATGCAATTCAAAAGAATTCCGGCATTTAGCTCGGATGTTGACCTAAACATGAGAAATGTCATGTAGTTAAATTGAATTAATGGTGTCAGTTAATTGGTCGTGGCAGTGAGTCTGCAGACAAATTAATTTGTCAAAAATCATTTGTATGATATTTCCTTATTTCAATGTCTAGGCCACGAAATCCATTAGAATACCTACTTAATATAAACACGTAATGTAAAGATATCTGCAAATAAGTAATGAAATAGGTATATTTATCCTAGACCTAATTATACACCTTTACTCTCCCTCGGCTATTCATTTAAAAAAGAGCTAGTAGAAAACTTGTAGATTGCTTTACACGTGTTATTGCGACAAGTTCGTATATTTGTTACGCTTCACTTCAGACGCCTGATTAATATTCGCCCGAAAAAATAAAATCATATTCACGAAAATTAATTACCATTTTATTCACAAATAAAAATGTTTACAATAAATCTTACACTTCTATAACCTGTTTGGGGCCGATGTTTTTTTGCTTGGGAGCATGTGAGTTGCTGGACAACTGCCTCACGTGAAATTTTAACCGATTATCTCTGCAACAAAAAAAGCGCCGGCAAAAAATCAATTTGCATAAAAAATCGATGCTGATGAGCGTGGGAAAGCTTACGATATTTTGGTGAATATGCAGAACAGTATCACAACAAGTACTCCTAATCCAATGACGGCAGTCACAAAATAAGCTGCTGCAGTTGGCCCCTGTATTGCCCAATCATGCTCTTCCTCCAGTCGAGCTATATTGTCTTTTGTGGTCACCAGTATTTTCAAAATACTAGCGGTTTCTGTAGTTTGGACACAACCTATTGATTCATTTATCCACGCATGATATCTGGAAAAACCGCTTCTTTAGACGAAGAAAAATCTATTTTCTTATATTTGCTATATTTGAAACGTTCGTGCGGTTTTATCAAGTAAAACGTTACCTAAACTCCAAAAAGTTTATTTTCACCTATTGTCATTGTAACCACGAAAGGACATTTTTATTATTAGTGTTTTATCTAGAACAAATATTGCAGTGTATCTAACAGAAGGTATACGTCTTCTAGAGCCAGTTGCGCCTATAAAGTAATCATGAGTTAAAGTTAACCGCTAGTTCGGCCTTTACTTATCTAGAGTTTAACTTTAACTCATGATTGCACGGTTGGCGCAACTTGTCCCTATTGTGCAAAATATAGAATAGTTTGAAAGAAAAAAGCTTAAATTAAAATTTCATGATTTACTGGCAGTTATGTACGTGGATCTGTGTTCCGTGATAAAAACACATTGCCCTGGTAATTTTTACATCTTATCTGCTATAAACTTCAAAAGAAAATTATGAAAATTTCATTTAATTCAGAATGAATGGATAAAAATAATTTACAGCATCGTTAGGATTTATGTCGTAAAATAATTTTCCAGCATTTCATAACATGCAACCATAAATTTATTCTTAGAGAAATTATGCTGGATAAACTTGAGATAACTTATTAGAACGCTATTGTAACATTTCAATATGCGAATAAAGTAAATTACCTATTACAGAAGCATCTCGAAATGTTATTGTCATCTGGGATGCATTCCATCCGGTGATCAATGCACTCATCACTATTATGACAGGTTTCACCCCAATCTCTCACTAAAACGAAAATATTTAATAAAGTCACTAATTAACAAAAGTAAACACATTTTTTTATAAAGTTTCATCTCCCTTTCTCACCTAAACTTTGTGCTAACGTGAGGAAGCTGGTGCTCGTGATAAAAATCATAGTAAAATAACCAGGCATATTTTTGTCACGGAGAAAATTTGCGTTCACTACCTACACATTTCTTTTTAATCTATTGATATCGCGAAAGAAGCCGACAGCTTTAATTAATGGGGTCAATAAAAATTTCAGGCAACCGTTTATCGTGTTTTGAAAAATGCCACTGAGAATACGCATGGACAGATCGGTGTTACAAATGAGTAACTCTATTCTGTTGAATTGGCAGTGGCGTAAAACTCCGCTCGTGTACAGGATTCAAAATAGTCATGTTAATGAAAACGTTTATAGGAATATCTAGGCCAGATAGTCTGCACAATTTTAAATTGTTTATAATTTAGGTAAGCTTTTTCCACTTACATAGCCTAAAAATAATTTTAAATTGATTACTATTTACATTTCCGAACAAATAATTATCCTGATATATTTTGTTTTGATGCCAGTGTCTGAAGATTTTTGTAAGCCATTTATCTGCATTTTAGTTACGTTTTCCTGGCAGGTACACTTATCTCCGAGCATCTTTTCAACCAAGAATCTCAGACACTAATTTGCTTCTTGTCCAAGTTACAAATTTCATCTCATCACAAACATCTGAAAGTATTTCTGCTTATCGAAATTAAATCTTCTGGTTAGAAATATGTATATTTTCTAGCTAATGAGTGACGACACTGTCAGAAAACCGCCGATTAATTGAGTGTTTCACCTCCCAAAGAAATTTGGCAGGGATTCAAACTACGTATTTTTTTATTCTACATTTTGTTGGTCTAAATATACAATACTAAGAGGTCAAACTTGATAGGCCCCTCATGTCACACGTAAAAATGATTTCTTTTATCATATAACATAAAATGAACTATCTGTACCTGTTCTTTTTATAACTTCCTTTATATATTTTATTGATTTTAAGAGCAGTCTGAAATAAAACGGGTATTCAGTTTCATTACAAAAATGGATGGTAATGAATTGTTATTCACAATTCGTCATGTTACTGCACTCCATGTTATGGTATCGTTATAAGGAAATGATAAAAACGAATATTACTTCAATTTAAATAAATTTCATGCTATTTTCGTATTTATTTTTGAGAAATTTGCATAATTTTATCTAAACTATAATTAGGCAACCAAGTGTACAGAAATACTATCATGACGTAAACGTAAAGTAAATTTTGACGTTTACCTAACCTAGATGTTACCAAATGTCAAAAAGAGAGTCGTCTTAATAGATTATGAATTTAACGTCGTAGATTTAACGATGAATGAAGATCAGAAGGAACTGCACGAAATTGCGACAGAGAAAATTGGATTTGGTGAAAATTTGATTCAATCCTTGAAAGAATTTCAATGCATAGAAGGGATACAAAAACTGCATGCTAAAATTAAACAAGAATTAACTTTTTTAAAGAAGGTAGGTACTGAATATAAATAACCCTAAAAATAATATCTTAATAATTAAATATGTATTTTAAACTTGATGCAAATCTTTTAGATAGTTAAGACAAAATCTGTAAAGAAAGAACATTTACAATGCTCAAACTTAACGCATTTTTCCGCCTTAACCGAGTGTTTGAGAAATGTCAAAGATTGTACAAGCGTTTACAAGACTTTTAATTTAGACGGTAAGAAAGTTACCATTAATATAATCTGTGATGGAGGGTTAACGTGGATGAAAGTTGTCAAAAGGAATCCTAAGTCTATAACGCAAATTTGTATGGGAAATGGAAACTATGGAGCGCGAAGTATATTTGAACAAGCCGAGGAGTACCTGGAATGTGCCAAATTATACCCCTGCATGTTTCAAACTCCCAGGATAGTGTTCATTTTCGCTAGCGGCATTGGTACGAATCTTGCATCGAAATTAGAAAACGCAGGAATAGTTGTACAAGGGTCTAGAATTGCAGACTTGGATGAACATGCTGATTACGATGTTTCTTTGCGCTCCGAACTATCCACAGAAAATACTTCCCACATTACAAAGTTAAACATTGATGTGTCCGCTATGTTAGCTTATGTAAGTTCCGTTTGTAATGGAAGCGCTGATAAATATGAGTTTACTGTACCAGTTTTAGCACAACAAGCCGCTTGGGAAAGGGAGAGGCCGGTGAAACCGGTTTTGGATTCATTTTTTAAAGGTAAATATATATATATACAGGGTGTCCCAACCACGGCGGATCGGTGGATTGCGGCTTTATTACTGAAGATAGATTAAATGTGTAAATACTAAAGATATATTGCATTAAAAAAGGTACCTTCTTAAAATATTTTTTATCTCCAAATATAGTTAGGGGACGCACAGGGGACATCAAGTCCATTTTCTTAAATGGCACCCCACCATTTTAAATTTTTTTCTTAAATCTACTTATTTAGAC
>JAWQRP010004306.1:0-12063 GCA_033557875.1 Quadriops clusia | reverse complement strand
ATTATGTTGTATAGAACTTCTTCTATAGATCATCTTTAAACCATTACTTTCTACCGGTCATCCCCTAATGATTTTTCAGAGCCTTAGTGTCTTTACAGCTATAGGTTTTTTAACTTATTTCCTTTAGATCATTCAATATAGATTATCTTCTATAGATCATCTATAGATTTTCTTTTACAGATTTTTTTCTATACCTCATCTTTAAACGATCATCTTTGATAGAACATCTTTAAACGATTACTTTCCACCGGTCACTCCCAACGATCATTTTCTAAGAGTTTAGTGTGTTTATAGCCAGCGGTTTTTCAATTTATTTTCTTTTTATCATCTCTTATGGGTAGATTATTTTCTATAAATTACCTTCTATAGATTTTCTTCTATAGATCTTCATTTACAAATCATCTTAATCGATACTTTCTACCAGCCATTCTATAACATCATTTTCTAAGTCTTAGAGCCTTTATAGCCTGCGGTTTGTTTAATTTAACTTCTTGAGATCATGTCCTATAGATTATCTCTTATCGATCATTTATACATTATCTTGAATAGAACTTCTTCTATAGATCATCTTTAAACGATAACTTTCTACCGGTCATTCCCTAATGATTTTTCAGAGCCTTAGTGTCTTGATAGTTATAGGTTTTTTAACTTATTTTCTTTAGATCATTTCCTATAGATTATTTTCTATAGATCATCTATTTTAGATTTTTTTTATAGATTTGTTTCTGTATATCATCTTTAAACGATCATCTTTTATAGATCATCTTTTATAGATAATCTTTTATAGATCATCTTTAAAGGATTACTTTCTACCGGTCATTTTCTAATGATAACTTTCTGAACTTTAATACCTTTATAGCCATAGGTTTTTAAAATTATCTTTCTTATATCATCTCCTATAGATTATTTTCTATAGATCATCTTTAAACAATGAATTTCTACCGGTCATTCTCTGATGATCACTTTATAAGCCATAGTATCTTTATAGTTTTTAAGATATCTCTCTTAGATCATCCTTAAACAAACACTTTCTACCGGTCATTGCCGAATAATTATATTCTTAGTCTAACCGCCACGCCAGTATTACAAAGGACGGTTATCCTTTAGCTAACTTAGCGAACCAATCAGCTATTAGATATTTTAAAATTACGAAAGGTGATTGGTTCGCTAACTTAGCTAAAGGATAACTGTCCTTTGTAATACTGGGGGTTAGTGTCTTTATAAACCTAGATTTTTAGCGCATTCTCCAAAGATCATGTTTTAACGTACCTACTTCGACCGAGTAAAGGTACAAATATTTACTGCCATTAGATAAAACTCTACTTTTACCGAACTATCTGAACTCTTATATCTTGTGTACCTTCACTTAAAACTATTAGCTACTTTTGTGGATATTATTAGCTCTTCTCCACCAATTCACCCAGATATCTTTCCTTACAGTGTACCACTAATATCTCGGGCACTTAGATCGTCATCGCGATCCTTTATCTTTCCGTTTCCCGCGTACACATCTCATCAACCCGCGCGGGCGAGCCTTCTCTTGCCTTTCTCGCAAGCCCGTTCGCGGCGCCTTTTCGGGCATCAGGGCGCGCACGTGCGCACTTCAGCCGCCCCTACGGTTTGTTTGAATTCGCCGTCAGTAGGTTTGGTGAACGCGCCACTATCCGGATCGTAAACTGCGGTCTCGTTCGCCCGGATTCCCCGGAGTTTCACGCGACCCACGCACTCCTCCCGGAATCGGTCCGCCGCGACGCCGAGTCCCGACGCACGCCGCCGTCGTGTGCGTGGATTTTAATCAAAAGTGAAGGGTGAACTTTTTCCACTTTCGACGTACATGAAAGTAAAGTTTCGGCTTGTTTCCCCACCGCCAGCTTCCTGACTGACATGAATGGAAGTGAGCTAATGTTCCGATGTGTTTCGCTCGTTCATTTGCTTAATTAATAATTGTTTTCCAAAGGTAAAATAAATTTTAGTGGGTAGGTTTAAATCTGGGTATTTCAGGGTGTCAGGTTAAACTCTTGTTAAGTTAAAAAAAAGAAGTTGAAAGATTTGACATGGGTAGTTTCAATGTATTATTAATGTTTAACTTGTTTTTTTTTTCAAACAAGGTGGAAATCCGCGAGTTTTTGGTAATTGCGTATACGTAAGGAAAGTTTCCGGAAGTAGGCTAAAAACCCTTTGAAAGAAAATTCCGGGGAACTTCGCGAGCGTAACCGCAAAATCCGGGGCGTTCCGGAGTTCGGGCGGCCCCCTCCCGGAATGCCGGGGCGAAATTTCGACGATGAGAAAGTTAATTTCTGCAAAGCCCGGAGTCTTCCGGGCGCAAGGTGAGGGCGGCTTCCGCTTTCTTGATTACCGCCAGATTCAATCACCGCGAAATTTATTTATTCCGCTCTTAATTAGAAAAGTCGCCGGTTGTCCTGTCAGCAAAAAGGGTATTAATGTGGCCCTAGATGGGTCATGTTGTACTAACCTAAAGTCCGGGAATCCGGGAACCCAGAGAATCCGAGAACCCAGAGAATCCGAGAACCCAGAGAATCCGGGAACCTAGAAAATCCGGGAACCTAGAAACTCCGGGAACCCAGAGAATCCGGGAACCTAGAGAATCCGGGAACCTAGAAACTCCGGGAACCCAGAGAATCCTGGAACCCAGAGAATCCGGAGGCCCGGAAAGTCCGAGAGTCCAGAAAGAAAATAAGTTTGCCGTATTTGTTTCCTCCTATCTGACTTTTGCCGAATGTCGCGTTTATTCGCTTCATTTGATCTATTTATAGTTTCTATTATACGGAAAGCGGACGCAAAGTTCCGATACTTTTGCTATTGTGCTTCTTTCAAGCACGTCTCTGGCAGAACTATACATTCATCTATTATTATAAACTCTTCTATACGTCTAATTGAGTAAAAATGATCCATCGGTTTATGATATGGTATTCTTTGAGAAACAGTAGTAAAGTTAATGGGATTCTGTGACAATAGCATGGTGTCACAGAAGCCCGGTAACTATACTACTAATCCCCAATTTTCTTATGCTAAATCATGTTCACATAAACTGATTTCTGGTTTCCTATTCTTTCAGGTTACCAAGGATTCCATCCATTTGGTCGAGTAATTGATGCAAATTTAACCAGATTAGCTGAAATTTGAGCAACAACAAAGAAACAAAAGTGTGAAAAACTTCAAGTGTGAAAAACTTCAAATGTGAAAAACTTCAAGTGTGAAAAACTTTTTAGGGGACCCCCAGTTTGCCCTGGTGACTTTGATGTGGCCCTTATTAGGGCTCCAGCGTCCTTCCCAGTTAATTTCGATTATTGGACGGTCTCCCTGGAGCCGGTGATGTATTGTGGAGTGTTTCAATACGTTGAGCCCTCGTTGATGTGATGTGATTATTGTGCGGTGTTCCAGTTGCCCTAAATGTGAACAATGTTGCTTGATTGTTGGATTCACTGCTTGGTCAGCTGGACTCTGGTGGATTGGATGCTAGCCGCTCCCCAACAGAAGCAGGACGACCCCGTTGTGCTGGGTAAGCGGCATTAAAACTTCTATTTTGCGAATTTGAACTTGTTTTACTTGAACATTGGTATATGAATATTCTCACTTTTCTTGATGTCGTCGTTGAGAACATTATGGAACTCATTCTGAGACTCGTTTCAGAACTAGTCCTGGAAATAGTCCTACAACTAGTCTTGTAACCAGTCTTATATCTTACCCTGCACTAGATCTATAGGATAAAGTTGCCCTGTTTAATTAGACCCAGAGTTCTGCCCAGCTTTGGGGTAGTTTTATGCACTTTAGCTAGCACATATACTCTGCAAAGTGAATTTGCGGCAATATGTACACTCCGTTAAATGAGGCAACGAGCTGAGCAGGTATACCAACGTGTTTACTGCTTGTTCATGCCTGGGTTAGTCCTGGGAGATTGATTCAATTACGGTGATTTAGAAACGGTAATCATAAATAAGAAAAACTATCGATGGGAGAAAGTTTTAACGTTCAAGAGAAAAAGGTGTGAAGTGAAATTGAGTAATAGTTAAAATTGAGTAAGAGGTAAAATTGAGTAATAGGTAAAAGAGTAATTGATAAAAGTGTAATTGGTAAAAGTGTAATTGGTAAAAGTGTAATTGGTAAAAGTGTAATTGGTAAAAATGTAATTGTGAAAAACCTAATTGAGAAAAACCTAATTAAGAAAAGAGTAATAGGGAAAACTGAAACCGTGAAAAGCGTAACCGTGAAAAGCGTAACCATGAAAAGTGTAACCGGAAAATAGTTAATTGTGAAAAGGACTACACTGCAAAAGAGAGATTATTAACCAAAGCACTCCTCGCTAAATATTCATCGTTTTCATCGGCGCGCTTCGAATTTGAATAATGAACATGGTCGGCTTTAATGCAGTAACAATTTAATTACTAAGGAATTAGTCGAGCTTGTCTGAAGTATCCCGAATTACTGAAACATTTATGCGGCTTAAGTCTAAGATAACGGGGGATATCTTTTGAGCGCCTAGGAACGCACTTTCCTTAAAACGGAATATTAAATAATTGGATTATGGGGGCGCTCTGTTCGCCGTCCTAGACATCAGGGCGAATCTCCTTGACCAGGATGTAATATTGCCATAAGTCAGCCCCTATTAGACCTCCTCGCCCTCGTCTTAGACCCGCGCATCTGTTCCCAAGTTTCTATATTCACGTAATGTGCTTGAGACACGAAGGACAAAGCTCTTCAGTCTAACAAAAGATCAGAAATTTTTTATTGGATTTGTTCTAACGAATTTTATTTACTCTCAAATAGGAGAGATCAGGACAGGCCTATAACCATAAATAGTAGTCTAGGTACCGGGTTTCTGCAACACTAGGATGACCTGTGAATCGTAACTTGATTTCCACGAATTTGTTGTTCTTTTTTTGTGTAAATAACAACTCGGTTGTATTGTGGGACATTTGTCCATGTGATTTGTCATGGCAATATACCCCGTGCTCTGTTTTTACACTCCATAAAACTTCCCCAACATAAGTTTTCCTTGTAGCACTATAGAGGTTAAGGTGATATTTCTGAGGGAACGTTTCTGATGTGAGAATGTTTCTAAATGTTGCGAAAAGGACCTTTATAAAGGGACATTCCTACAGGGATGTTTCTTAAAGGATGTTTTAAGGGAATGTTTATAAGGGGGTGTTTATAAGGAAGTGTTTAAAAGAGGTGTTCCTAAAGGACTGTTTCTAAAGGGACGTTCTTAAAGGGATGTTTCTAAACGGATGTTCCTAAAGGGCTGTTTCTAAAGGGCTGTTTCTAAAGGGACGTTCTTAAAGGGATGTTTCTAAACGGATGTTCCTAAAGAGATGTTTCTAAACGGACGTTCCTAAAGAGATGTTTCTAAACGGATGTTCCTAAAGGGATGCTTCTAAAGGTATGTTCGAAGGGGTACGTTAACGGGGGTTTATCTAAGGGATGGAAGCGAGTTACTGCAACGGAAAGACGCGTGTTCCGGTACACTTAACCGACAGAAGGTCGAAACAGAACGGCGTGAAACAGAAAAACAGCAAGAGGATGGAACCGTGGAGAATTCGATTTTTCGCTTAAAAAGTTTCTCCTTAAATTATGCCCTCGTGGCGACAGGAAAAACAAATGGAATTTACCCTCAATGTTGCGAGAGGAACGTTTTGTTCTGTTGGCTACACTTGGAAACTATTTTCAGTACAGAAAAAATACATACATGTAACACATGTCCATCTAGGTCAGGTAATAAGTGTCGCAGAAGCCCGGTAACTTTACTACTTATTACCCTGTCTTTATAGGTACCTAGTATATTGAGCAGAATGATTCAAATTTTGTTTTCAATTTTATCTAAATTATAAAACTATTTGTGCCTCTCGAAATGTAGGTAACCATTTGTTAAAGCAGTTTTGTATTTTGTTTTTCAAAGGGCAGTACATGTCAGCCAGAAAGGGTGTTAAATATCTGATAGAAAAATTTCATTAACGCAACGCGGGCATATGTTTACACCGCTTGATTGAAGTGCCCATTTTGTAGACTATAAAGCAACGTTTTGCCCGTTTAAAAACGAATCGTTTCCCTGACATCAGTGTGGCAAACATCACTTTATGTCCGTGTAAAACATTCATTACTGCTGTACAGCATGTTATTCGTATATAAGAATTTACAATAACGCCCTCTAGCTAAATGGTTCATTTTTGGTCGCCCAGTTCAGTTTTGATCGTCCAATTCATTTCTAGTCGCTCAATTCAGTTTTAGCCATCAAATCTGAATCGAGCTCAAAACTTTTAATGCATAAGAAATGTTATTTTTAATGCATAATAAATGTTATTAATAAGCCCTAACAACATTTTCTCATTGTACGACGTCCCACACAATGGGCACATAAAAATTTATAGTTGATTTAAGAATACTAACTCATTTTCTTAGCTTAAATCAAGCGCATGACATTGATGACGCCATTGTGTATCGCGGCCCCCCAGAATAATGCACGATCAGTACTTGTTCCCTTTTTTCTTTATATAGCCAAGAGGGAAAATCTGCTGAACGAGTAATTTAAAATTACGGCCTTTATTTTTCATCCCTATACAAAAATCCCGCGCCAGCTCTCAAGAAATTGCTGCGTTGCCAATTCGGAGCTTTTTGCCGGCGAAGGTTCCAGCCCCGCCGATAGCGCCCTCTGGCGGCGGCTTATGTCGCATATGTAAATCCGAATCGACGGTGTCCTGCCGCCTAGAAAGTATACATTTGTATATCAATTTGTTAGCTGGTCCTTTATCCTGGTTTTTATCTCTGTTCTTATTCTGTCCTTTACTACTTTGTTTTTTTACTTTGTCCTTTACCCTGTCTTTTACTTTGTCCTTTACTGTGTTCTTTATTCTGTCTTTTACTTTGTCCTTTACTGTGTTCTTTATTCTGTCTTTTACTTTGTCCTTTACTCTGTACTTTGTTTTCTATTCTGTCATTTACTTTGTCTTTTATCGTGGCTTTTGTCTTATTCGCGATGATAAGAGCAGGACGATGCAATCAGGACTATACAAGCAGGACGATACAAGCAGAACGTTACAAGCAGGGCGATACAAGCAGAACGTTACCAGCAGGACGATACAAGCAGAAGGTTACAAGCAGGGCGATACAAGCAGAACGTTACCAGCAGGACGATACAAGCAGAACATTACAAGCAGGATGATACAAGCAGGACGACACAAGCAGGACGATACAAGCAGGACGATACAGGCAGGACGATACAAGCAGGACGATACAATTAGGACAAACCAAGCAGGGCGATACAAGCAGAACGACACAATCAGGACGATAGGAGCAGGTCGATATGATCAGGACGACAGGATCAGGACGACAGGATCAAGACGACCCGAGCAGGCCGAAACCCTGAAGACGCAACAATACATGAATGGCAAAGTAGACAAGGCAAGTACAGGCCTCGAAGGACTCGAAGGACACCGGGCATTTGCATATTCGGGGCAGATTTGGGTCTCCCGTTTTTTCTTTCTTCTTTTTAATAAATGTTAGATGCCTTGTAGGCTCTTATGCGAATTCCTGCCGCTGTGACTTGGGCTTGTCTGTTTTCCCAAAGGAACTAGCGCAGAGATTTCCTTATGGGCTGTTTTGGTCCCTGAATTTTCAATGTTATTCTTGCTGTTGTAATGCGGATTATAGACTGACGTAGTTGAGCGTAGAATATAATTATTGAATGGCAAACGAATATAATAAATGACAAAGAAATATAATAAATGACAAACAAAAATGATACACCAATAGCAATGATTATTTTATTTGACGAGACGTAGCATAGAGGAGACTGAAATAGATTGAAGCAGTTTTATTACACTCAATATTCTTAAACCAATTAAATATTTTTATGTGCCGGGACAAAGTCGCTCCAAGTGAAAGGTTAAAGCTCTGTCTGCCTCGGACGATAAAACAAAAAATCGCTCAATTTTTAAGAGGCGAGCTGGCAGGTCCTCGTCTCGCGAACGAAAGGATCCGAGACAAGATCCTGTTAGTCGTCGGATTAGCGAGGAAAAACTGCGTCGTTTGTAAGATTTAAGGCGTCATTGGATATTCAGGCGTTTGCTGCTTTGAACTGAATAGTTTATTTCAAGACAGCTGATACCCTGGGAATTTTATTTCCCCTTCGTATACGCACATAAGGCCGGGAATATTTCTCTGCTGCGATGTTAACCCTCGACATGCCCTTGTGTGACATTTGCTCGGCAAAAATCTGCTCGGAACCTGAGAGGAATTCCGGAAATAAAGACCGGCTGAGTATTTTGAGGTAAAACATTTCGTCAAAAATTCGGCCTGGACTGCTAAATATTCGCGCCTACGCTCGGAGGCGTAAAAATTTAATTTATTCGGGGACAAGGATGTTAATCTTGACTCTTGTTAATCCCTCAGCGTCGACTAACTTTCATATGATCCATCATTTGTAGCAGGTAAATTGTATTACTACTAATATATTGTATTACCTGTAGTATATTGTATTACCTGTAGTATATTGTATTGTAGTATATTTTATTTTTTAGTAGGTACGTACATACCTATCTTATAGTCATAAAAGGTAAATTAAGTCAGATTTCAATTAAGTTAGAGTTAAATTAAGTCAGAGCTAAGTCTCTAGCCTTGAAAACTAAATTAAAGTCCTAATCAACTTTCGTTCCGGTAAAGGAGAGACATTGTTAAAAGAGAGAGAGCGAGATCGCTCGATCAAAGAACTCCCCCTGAAATGTGAAGAGAGGCGTTAACAAGATAAATTAACTTGGCTGTTTTGAATAAATAATGGGCTTTATCTTTGGTTTTTTCTCTCTTTTGGGATAAGTAGGTCGGCCGGATATTCGATACCACCGCGCAAATTGAGACCCATGAATCGGAGGCTTAATGCTCAAAAATGCGTGTGTCATTAAGATTGAGATAAAATTTATACTGTAATAAATCCCGAGTCGCTGAAGTATTTCCTTATTAGAAAACGTCGAATGGATATGTATTTCCATTCAATTATTCATAATATAGTAGTAGTAAACCTAGGAGGCTTCTGTGACACTACAATGACCTGTCGTAGAAGCCCGGTAGCTCAACTACTTTTGCGTAAAATTAAGATAATTTATTGAATTTGTGGAATATTATAATGCATATACCTACATATACATATAATATATAACATACATGTACATATAATATATATTATATATGCCTACCGGTATAATACACTTATCCTCGTGCACCCCTTTTGCCTCTTTATGTAACACAGAAGTACATATCTTCATTAGGTTTTTTTCATGCAATTTAAACTGTATATCCCATAAAAGCATATGGGGAGAAATGAGATTTTCGCGTCTTTTCTCGCAGTGGCAAATACAAAGGGAAAAAGCCCGTCAGAAATTGGTAAATATTTTCTCATATACACGGTCTGAGTGCGAGGGAGTCCCAATGTGCGAAGGAGGAATTGGGAGAGAGAGGGGACGTCACCGATGCAAAGCGAGCGAGACAGAGAGGGAGAGAAACGAGCAGATATCTGCGAAAGACGACAGAAATATGGAAGGATGTGAGAACGATAAAACGAACGAAATTTCGGTAGGCGTAAGAGATAAACGATGTTGTTGGTGAGGGGGCATTATGCGAATTTTACTTTTTTCTGAACATAGTTATCTAATATTAGATTCCGACATATTTGCTCGCTTTTTCGGGGTCCTTAAAATTTTACGGGTGATGTAACGATTTTATTCGGCTGCTGCTCAGAGATTTAATTGCGATAAAAGTAACACCGGGCTATACTTCTTTCCTTATTTTTTATCATGCATTTCTTATGGTACATACAATTTTAAGGAATTTGTTATAATATATTTATTATATATTATTATTATTATTGATACTTTTTATATAAATTATAATGTCCTTCTTTTTTGATTAATTTTTTTTTGTGTGTTAATAGTATTTTAAGGTCTACTAAAAATAAGAAATCATTGGCTTAACGCAATACAATTTTCTAAATTTTTGTTTTTGCATGTATTTTTATGTTGTTTAATGCGCTTATCGAGATATTGTTTCGTTTCACCTATATATTTTAAATCACATTGTGTGCAATTAATATCATAAATCAAATTTGATTGTTTTAGTTTATTGTCTATGTTTTTGGTTGTTGTGAATAAATTTCTTGTGGTATTTTGGTTTGGACTGAAGAAATATAACATAAATGTAGTAAGCAAAAACCAAAATACCTCAAGAAATTTATTCACAACAACCCAAGACATAGACAATAAACTAAAACAATCAAATTTGATTTATGATATTAATTGCACACAATGTGATTCAAAATATATAGGTGATATGAGATTAACGCTATGTGTATAATTTACGAGTTGGAACTGTACAATATGTTAATTGGTTAACTTTAGCAGAAATTAAAATTGATGAAACATTGTATTGTTAAGTGTTGAAACATAAAAACATGTGATTAGAAGAACAAGAAAAGTGTTAGTTTTTGGTTTTCATGAGATTAATTACATGCCTGATATGCCTTGTCTGTATTATAGATAATAAAAAAAAGTCCAGAAGAAGCTCGCAAAGTAGAGCGAAACGTCGACTATTTAAAATAACTATTTAAAAGAAAAAGAATGAAACAATGATTTTTTTTAGTAGATCTTAAAATACCATTAACACACAAAAAGAATTAATTATTATTTATTATTATTATTATTAGTAATTTTATTATATTAATTATTATTATCATATATCAGTAGAACTCCATTTGTCCGAACTCCAACTATTCGAATCACTAATTATTCCGATCAATGGCTTGAAGGATTCAATTAATTTTTATACAAAGTTAATAATTGAAGGCTTACCAAACAGTCAGGGCTCTAAAGACAGTTAATAAAGTTAAAGACAGTTAAAGGAGTGAAGACGTACGAAAGATCTAGGACCTTAAAGATAGTTAAAGGAGTAAAGACGTACCATAGATCTAGGGCTTTAAAGACTGTTAAGGGAGTAAAGAAGTACCAAAGATCTATGGCTTTAAAGACAGTTAAAGGAGTGAAGACGAACGAAAGATCTAGGGCTTTAAAGATAGTTAATGAAGTTAAAGACAGTTAAAGAGTGAAGACGTACCAAAGATCTAAGGCTTTTAAGGCATTTAATGAAGTTAAAGACAGTTAAAGGAATGAAGCCGTATCAAAGATCTAGGACCTTAAAGACAGTTAATAAAGTTAAAGACAGTTAAAGGAGTGAAGACGTACGAAAGGTCTAGGGTCTTAAAGACAGTTAATGAAGTTAAAGACAATTAAAGGTGTGAAGACGTACGGAAGATCTAAGGCCTTAATGGCAGTTAATGAAACTAAAGGCAGTTAAAGGAGTGAAGACGTACGAAAGATCTAGGGCCTTAAAGACAGTTAATGAAGTTAAAGGACAGTTAAAGGAGTGAAGAGGTACGAAAGATCTAGGGCTATAAATACAGTTAAAGGAGTGGAAGACGTACCAAAGATTTAGGGTCTTAAAGACAGTTAATGAAGTTAAAGACAGTTAAAGGAGTGAAGACGTACGAAAGGTCTAGGGTCTTAAAGACAGTTAATGAAGTTAAGAACAATTAAAGGTGTGAAGACGTACGGAAGATCTAAGGCCTTAATGGCAGTTAATGAAACTAAAGGCAGTTAATGGAGTGAAGACGTTCGAAAGATCTTAAAGACAGTTAATGAAGTTAAAGGACAGTTAAAGGAGTGAAGAGGTACGAAAGATCTAGGGCTATAAAGACAGTTAAAGGAGTGGAAGACGTACCAAAGATTTAGGGTCTTAAAGACAGTTAATGAAGTTAAAGACAGTTAAAGGAGTGAAGAGATACGAAAGATCTAAGGCTTTAAAGACAGTTAAAGGAGTGAAAACGTACGAAAGATCTAGGGCTTTAAAGACAGTTAAAGGATTGAAGCCTTACTAAACATTTTAAAGTCCGGCAAAAGAATATAGACCTTTCATATATCTGGGGCATTAAAGAAAGCTGAAGGAATAAATATATAAGTAACGGTTTAATGCTATTCCGCTTAACATTTAGCACAATCTTTTTTGATTGAT